>JANRGV010000084.1:66448074-66472000 GCA_024734035.1 Alethe castanea
GGAATTGTGGGAAAAACGGGAATTCTGGGAAAAACGGGGATTGTGGGAAAACGGGGATTGTGGGAAAAATGGGGGGTGGAGGGGAAATAGGAATTGTGGGAAAAATGGGAATTGTGGGAAAAAATGGGAATTGTGGGAAAAATGGGATAGGAGGGGAAATGGGAATTGTGGAAAAAATGGGAATTGTGGGAAAATGGGGATTGTGGGAAAATGGGGATTGTGGGAAAAATGGGGGGTGGAGGGGAAATGGGAATTCTTAGGAAAATGGGGAATTCTGGGAAAAACAGGAATTTCTGGGAAAAATGGGGATTCTGGGAAAAATGGGGATTGTGGGAAAAATGGGATTGGAGGGAAAACAGAATTCCAGCGGGCAATGAGAATTCCGGGAAAAGCAGGGGGACTTTCCTTGGGCTGGAGGTTTCTGCCCCATGCCTGCTGTCTTGTATGGATTTCTGCCTGCAGTCCTTGCTGCTTCTCTGGAAGTTTGCATCAAACCACTGCAGCAAGAGCCTGGAATATTCCAGCTTTTTCCTTTTCCTAGTTGGTAGAGAAGTGGTTGTAGCCATCTCCTGCAGCCTGGGCTGCTCTGCTGCCCCACACTGAGCTGTGGCCTTCAGTTTAACGTCAGGGAGCTGCATGGCAGCAAACACAGCAATCCTTCATGGCAAAAGCTCATCTCTGTGTTTTTGAACAAGAAAGTTCTCAAAATGGCTAAGTCCTGAGGCAAGTACAGCAGCTTAAATGTACACAGGCCCCTCAGCAGCCCAGGCCTGGGCCTCCTCCTAAAACAGGAGATGTTGTCTGTCAGGGGGGAATCACCTTGTTTGCATGGGAGTGCTGGGACGTACTTCTTGGTCTCAAACCTGTTTTGTGCAAGTTCCTGCTTCCAGTCTCTTCAGAGCTGGTAATGTCCTTCTCTGTGCCAGTAATTCCCACGTAAGCTCCCAGCAGTGCTGGAGGGTTTGTGTGCACCTCACTGTGCTGGCTGGCTCTGAGGGAGGTTTGTTCTTCCCTCTGGGCTGAGCCCAGAGCAGTTACCCATGGAAGGACTCAGCAGCATGCCTGGGGAGGGCAGCTCCTGGTGCAGTTTTGTGTTTTGTGAGTTTGCTCTGCCATCACCAAACACATGTGCCTGGGCCTGCAGAAGGGGATGGATAGTGTGCAATGACAAGTTTTCCACAAGTGTTTCCAGTTGGTGACTGTGGGGGATTACAGCAAGACTTGGGCTCTGTTTACTGGAGGACCTCAAACTCCTTAACTTTGCTGTTTCTTTGTTTCTCTACCTTGGGATGATACATAGGCTCCTACAGGGAGTTTACAAAGCAGCCATGTGTGTTCTGTTCCATAATTCCCAAAATCTGGCCTTTGGGGAACCATTACTGTGCTGTATGCCAGGACAGGGCTCAGAAGGAAGTTTGGTGCTTTGCAGTTAAGGAGCAGCAAGCCTGACGCTCCCTGCTCTTGCAAAACACTTTTGCTTTAACTCCACAAACAATTTGCTTTCCCTGAGGGTGGCTTTGGGGATTAGCAACCAGCCTGGGATTTTTTTGGAATATAAATATGGTTTAACAGAAGGTTTTATTTGCATGTTTGTTTTTTCCACGTTAGGTTCGTGCTGGCCGTGGGCAGCGCTGTCTTCGATGCGATGTTTAATGGTGGCATGGCCACAACCTCTACAGAGATTGAGCTGCCTGACGTGGAGCCTGCTGCCTTCCTAGCTCTGCTCAAGTAAGCTGCTTCTAAAGCACAGGATAACTGGGAGGCACAGATTTAGTGTGGAGAAACATGTTTTTAATGAAAGCAGGGAAGTATTTGTAGAGTGGAGATTGTTAACTTCCAAAATGAAATGCCTCTTTGGTCTGTTCAGTGGTAGTTAAATCCCTGTTTTCTTGGGTAAAAGTCTACTGTTGCTACTGCATTTAAAAAATAGATATTTATATAAATATATATATATAATATTGGCCATTATGTTATAGCTTCTTATTCATTAATTGGTTTGGTTTAATCCAAATGCTCTTTGAGAGAAGAGGGGAAAAGTGGTCTTTTGAAAGCTCTGTAAGTTACAAATACTTGGAGCTTGATTAGGTCATGAGCAAGTTGTAACAGGTAAGCAGGGGTGTGTAACAATGTCAGCCATTCCACGTCATAGCACCCTTTGTGTGGGTTTTATTCCTCTTTTGGAGAGCTGGGCTTGAATTTACATTTCCAGTGTCTGTTGGAAGCCTGTGTGCTGGAGGAGGAGGAGGAAGGGGCTGTAACATCCTATTCACCAATTCCTTTAAGCTTGGCTGGTGCTGTACAGCATCCAGCAGCAATCCTGAATGGATGCTGGAAGGTCATTGTCCTGTTTCTATAGGATTTCTGTAACCTACTTCCAGGGGTTTCCAGTCCTGTGCTCTTGACATGTTCCCCACTCGCTTCCAACTGGGAGCAGTCACTATATATAGCTCTGGCACACTTTTTGTTTTACCTTCAGAAAGTGCTTTGGTTTTGCCTGTGCTACCTTGGAATAATTCAAAATTGATCTGGGCTAGAATGAAAGGCCAGAAGTAATTGGGAGTCCCAAGCCCCTTCCCCTTTGGCTGGCTTGAAAGCAGACACCAGCACGTGGGGAATCCCTCTAATTGGTGTGTGCCTAACAGCCAGGTGGATCTCTCTGGAGTGCAGAGCTTGTAACTATCTTTAAATCTTAGTGAGGCCCAAGTATCCAGTGAATTAGAGGCAAGAGTCCTTTTATTTCCCTGCCAGTGCTGAGATTTCAACACTTGATTAAACAGAGGCATTTCAGAACAGACCTATCATCTCAAAAGACAAAGTGAGAGTTTAGGTGGATTTCAACAGAAATATTTACATTTTTTTATGGAAGAAGTTGTTGGTGGATTACCTCAGTGCCCTGGGTTGTGCCCATTGTCCAGTGACATCTTGGGTGCTTAAATCTAGAAAAGAATTTTTAAATAGCTTTTTAAATGCTCAGAGCTTAAATGTGCTAGAGGAAGTTTGGGTGCTGCTTCCAGGAGAAAGCTGACCAAGTGTGTGGTATGAGTTCCTGGAGTAAAACCAGTCCCTCCAAACACTGATCTGGAATGGCAGCTGATCCTTACATATGTCTCTGGACTTGATCCAAGCCATGATCTAATGCTGTAGGATCAGGAGCTTATCCAGGGACAAAGTGCCCATCCTGAATGTTCTGCAGAAGGTCCAGTCTGGATGCTGGATTGTGATGGAGTTTGTGGCCTAGTCACTTTTAATAGGTCTGCTGTAGTTGTGTAAGAGATTCTTTTTCTAATTATTATTTTCACGTTAACCCAAAGATGAGAACGCATCTGATTGTCTGGGGTTGCAGGCTAAATGTTCTTTTAAATTGATGCTGGGCTTTTTTACAGTTTGAACCTCTCTTCTTGTCCCTCTTAGCACACACTGGGCTGTGGTAAACAGAAATACTGACACAGTCACTGAAGTAAACAAATAATTGGTTTTAGAGCCACTGTGTTCTCTTAATCTTGGAATAGAAAGGATTGCTCAGTGCAGATGGGGCTGGGAGGGGATGTGTGCCAAATACATTGATGAACCTGTGGCATGAGGCTGCTATTGACAGATGCCCTGGAGCAGCACAAAAGCCTGCTTTCAGCAGTGAGAGTGCTTCCCTGCCTGTGGATCACACTGTTGATGCTTCCCTGAATGACATCCTGCTCCTCTAGCTGGAGGAGCAGGAGCTGCTCTGCTGCACATGGGAATGCTGCCTTGCATCCCCCTGGAAGAGCCCTGCTGCTGCATGAAGCTTCCAGGAGTAGCAGCCACACAACCTGCTGCTGTGTGCCCTTCAGAGAAATGCAGAGCAAGAAATTGCTGGAGTTTCCAAAATATCCTATGGAATAAGGATGCCAAGCACAGTTAATACAATATTACATTTCTGTGCTTTGTGGCTTTGAGATCCTGCCTGGCAAATGCTCCACTGGCTAAAGGAAATACAGTAAAAAATGAACAAACTCTGCATGGTCTGTTCAGTCTGGAGAAGAGAAGGCTCTGAGGAGAGCCTAGAGCCCTTTCCAGGACCTAAAGGGGCTCCAGGAGAGCTGGAGAGGGACTGGGGACAAGGCATGGAGGGACAGGACACAGGGAATGACTTCCACTGCCAGAGGGCAGGGATGGATGGATTTTGGGCAGGAATTGTTCCCTGGGAAAGTGCTGAGGCCCTGGCACAGGGTGGCCAGAGAAGCTGTGGCTGCCCCTGGATCCCTGGCAGTGCCCAAGACCAGGCTGGACAGGGCTTGGATCAACCTGGGACACTGGAAGTTGTCCCTGTCCATAGCAGGGGGTGAGACTGGCTGATCTTTAGGGTGCCTTCCCAACCCAAGCATGTCTGATTCTGGGATTTTGGCAGCAGCAGAGCCTGGCTGTTGTTTTCCAGCAGGAACACATCCACAGTGACGTAGGAAGAGCCAGGGAAGTCCCATGTGCCATCCTGGCCTGTCACTGTTTATTGCATTACTTATCCCAAGGAGCTGTTGCAAGTGGCTCACGATTCCTCTTCATCTTTTCCATCCTTACCCATTTACTTGCAGAACATTTACATTTAAATGTGTGTTTCTGCAGAAGCTTTACAGGAAAGCAACGCTGGACCAAAAAAAAAAATAAATAAAAAAAAGAGAGACTCTAAAATGCATTTTTCATGCTCCTTCATACTCTATTGATTTTGTTTTTCTCATTTTTTCTCATAAAGAGAAGGTTTTCTAATACATTTTTCAGAAATAAAGGAGTCAGCAATTCTACCCTCCTAAAGCAATAGTTATTCACCAAGATTACAAACAGAATTTGGGAGGGAGGGCTATTTATATAAATTTCCCTTTTCAATAAAATGAATATAGCAAAAAGCAGGCAGCTCCAGAGCTGTGTTCCCAAGCAGAGAGTTCTGATTCTGAGTTTCTCCCTTGCCTGGACTGTTGGTAATGGGCAATGCACTTCACATCCATGAAAATTACAGAATTTCCTGAGCTGGGAGGGCCCCACCAGGATCATCCAGTGCAGCCCTGTCCCTGCACAGACACCCCCAAACCCCACCCTGGGCATCCCTGTCCAAACCCTCCTGGAGCTCTGGCAGCCTCGGGGCTGTGCCCATTCCCTGGGGAGCCTGGGCAGTGCCAGCACCCTCTGGATGTGGAACCTTTCCTTTATATCCAAAATAAACCTCCCCTGACCCAGCTCCAGCCATTCCCTCAGATCCTATCACAGGTCACCAAAGATCAGTCAGTGGGATCTAAAAAGCTCCAGAGCTCACCAAACCTCTTGTGAGAGACCTGCATGCTTGCACTGACTCTGTTGATTTGATTTCCTGCTACTACAACACAAACTTAGACAGCCTAAACTGATAGATGTGCCCACTGGTTTAGGTGGCTAATCTTGAAGCTGAACCCTTTTTAAACCAGCTAAATTACAGGGTAGAAGAAAGAGACATTTCCCTTCTGCTTTGCTATGGAAAATAACCAAGTAAAATGATGTTTGAAGAAGTAGACATTAATGCAGCATTTTTTCCTGCTTTGTAGTGTATTTTCTATTGTAACTTAAGGACCTGCTGTCCTCATTTTTCCTTGGAAGCTAAACAAAGCTTCTTAGGTGGCATTGCCTTATGCTTATTACAAAACACTGCAGTTTCAGATTGGGTGTAATCTACCAAGTTTTTATGGACCAAGCTAAAACTTGCAGGCAAACTTTCCTTTTTAACTTTACCTTTTACATTTTGTGCACAAAGTGTAGAAAGAGTTCCAAGTCAAGTGACACTGTTCTCCTTTAAATCCTAGAGCTATTCTTATCAAAGTGAATTGAGAGAACTGAAGATGTTTTGCATTTTTAAACTGTTTTTTAATTAAGATAATGTTATAATTATGAAAATCTGAAGAGGAAAATAAAAAGAGTGGATTTTCCCATAGTTAACTGACTAAAATTTTCAGCTTGAAAATTCTACTCTGTGGTGTTTTTGTACCTGCTTCCCTGTCTAATAATGGAAAAATTACCTTCAAATGCTTTTTTTAACATTATTCCAAAATCTATGAGACCAAGACCTGATAGACATTTTTTTTCATTCAAACACTGAGCATTAAGTGACGAGAAAAGTGTAACCTGGCCTCCTGTGAGGTCATTAGTAGCTCTTATCAGGGTTGCACCTTACAGTAGCTTACCAGGTTCAAACTTTCATCAAGTGGCATAAGCCTCAGTGAGCA
Source organism: Alethe castanea (assembly GCA_024734035.1). Taxonomy (NCBI): domain Eukaryota; kingdom Metazoa; phylum Chordata; class Aves; order Passeriformes; family Muscicapidae; genus Alethe; species Alethe castanea. The sequence continues at coordinate 66,454,290 of JANRGV010000084.1, forward strand.
AAACATTGATCTGGTGATAATCAGCAGGTTGGAATGGTAAAATGTGTCGGAGCACAGAGCTCTTGACAGTTTACTTTTAAGCCCACTAGTTTCAACAATGTATTTAATTACACACAGACCACAAAACCAGTTTAAGGCATCAGAATTAGCCCCCCTGTTCAGCCCCATTTATCAGTTCCACAGTTTAAAATGCTAGAATCCTACATGACATTTAGCACCAGGAAAAAAAGAAAGTAGAGTTAAAAAAAAAAAAAAAACTTTATGGGTAAAGAAGTAAATCATATAGGAAACATATGCAGGAGGTTTGCTCTGCAGAATCAGGAGAGTGTGATTCTGTGTGAAAGAGGGAGAGTTTCAACATTTTTCTCAGTCCTCCCACAAATCCAGAGGGAAAGCAGGATTGTAAAATGTGCCTAAGGTTCTGCAAATCTGTGAGTGTCTTTGAAAACAATACAGGCATCCAAGTATTGCCGTGCTCCAGACACTTGGTAGGGGTCATAAAAGAATGAAATGTCATGCAGATGAAAGATCACAGGAATCCCAGCGCTCACAAACCTCATCCACCCAGAATGAGTCACTGTCATGATGGCCACACCATAACAGATGGCTACTCCAAAGCAAAATGCTGCACTTCATACCTGAAGCTCATTCATTAACAGAATATGCAAAAACTAAGATCTAAAATACGTTATGAAATCTTTCATGAAGACTAAAAACACTCTTGGTGTGCTGTGTTGCATTGCATTGATGGTACAACTGTAATTTTAAAGTTTAGTGCTGGGTTTAATAAAAACCCTAAAGAATCACTGTTACCTGCTTTGAAATTGCTCAATATGGAAGTTTCTGTCATGAATTCAAAAACCTTCCAATAGGCAAGGTTTCTTACTGAAATTCATTAAAATGAAAGAAGTTATAATTTAAGTCTTGAAGAGGTTCAAATCTGAGTGCAATCTTCGAAGAAGATATGTTGATATAAACCTATTAAAAAGAAGATTGATCCCATTTATGAACACACTACATAATCTTTTTGGTCTTCTTTTTATGCAGGACTTCCAAGTAGACAGTGAATTATTAATAACTGATTAGTGTAGGCCTCGGATTCTGTCCAAATTCAGCACCAGCCTCAATATGCTATAGTTGAATGGTGAAATCTCTTAAGAAAATCTGTTGCTCTTGATTCGCAGTGATCCTAAACTGAGAGCATTTGGATTTTTCTTGGACTGTTCAAAAGCTCTGTTTTATCCTCCCCAGGACTTGTCCAGCTCCTGCTGTTGAGTTCCTGGATATTAAGGTGCTTCTGTTGGTTCAAGGACCCTTCCTCTATCAGATATTTTCTCACTTGATCTAAGTCTTATACAGCTAATTGCACTGATATTATAAAACTCACAAGCTTTTGAGCAATTTCTGGTACTCCAGGAAATCTTCAAACTTGTACTCGCATTTGAATACTACAAGATTTGTAATTTCAGGTTATATTATTGCCATGGTTTAACCCCAGCCAGCAGCCAAGCCCCTCACAGCCCCTCACTCATTCCACCACCAGAGGGATCAGGGAGAGAACCCCAGGAGGGTAAAAGCTACAAAGCCCGCGGGCTGAGATAAAAACAGTTTAATAAAGCAAAGCCCACACCAGTCACTGGGAACAAAATAAACTACCCCAGCCAAAACAAGCAAAATTATCATAAAATATATGGGTAGAATTGAATTTATAACTAGTCACTGGAGGACTGAAATAAGCAGACCATCACTAATACATGGCAATACAGCAATTTTTTAATCTACCTTTGAGGTCCAATGCCAAGCCAATTTTTAAGATGCTTTATGCCATGCTAAGCTTAATTGTTCTAATTATGCCATCAACTTAAAAAAATGTCAGTATGTTATTGTCTGAAAAATGACTAAACAGAGGCAAAAAATGAGAAACAAGTTGCAGAGTACTTTATAGTGCTGGAATCACAATAAGGCTGGCAGCCTCCAGAAAATATTTAATGTAATACAGCTCAAAACTCTTAAAATATTAAGCCCTTAGAAAGAGAATATTGGGTTACAAATGTGAAGCATGTCCTTCTAGAGGAGACCAGCATTCTAATTATCAGCTCACAGTAATACTTCAAACAGGAATATCACTGGACATGGGTCTTACTTTTATGTGCCAAGAGCAACCTTTTATTCACAACTTCACTTTTAGTGACAGAACCACTCTGACTGCATTGCTCAGGTCTGTTATTCAGCGTGCTTAAAGATCACACTCTGAGCACTCAAGAATAAATCTATCTGGAGCTATAAGATGAATTATATTGCAAAGTTGGCATCAAGTTAAATTTTTCAAGCAGGGAAAAGAGGTTTTAAAAAAAAAGAGTTCAAAGCAGAATACCCACAAGTCTGCAGATACAAGATAAAAATATTGGCACTGCCTTCCCAAGCAGGTTCCTTATGCTCCATTGCTATGACAGAACCTGGAAAAACAAGAAGAATTTTTCCATCTTGAGGCAGCATCCTGAATAAGTAAGAGTACAACTGCTTCATCATGGAAAACATCACTTAGGAAGAATATAAAGCTGGGATATCTAAATATAAAAACCCCACAAACCAACCCAAACAAACCAAACAAAAACACTCAAAAAAGCTGATTTCCTTTTAAGGTAAGAGAAATTGAAAGGCAAAACCATGAAGAGTATTCCCAAGGCTATGCAGGCAGTAGTAGATGTAGTAGAGCTTCTTCAGGAAGTCAGAGATTTTGCATTTTTACTCATTACCAGCATTCAGTTCCCAACTGCTCCCATCATTTCCTGTTTTCCTGTCACACAAGGAATCTGCTCCCGAACAAGGAAATGTTATTTGTATACACAATCTGCATTATCTTGGAAAGGGAAGCACACAGACACTGGACACTAAACTGAGGTGGGCATTAGAGTTGCTGTGGGTTCCAGCACACAAACCAGGCAGAATATTGGACAACCTGAGCCAAACACAGCAGTCACAACATCAAACATCAACAAATAAGCACACTGGAACTCTGTATATCTTCTCATTTTCACTTTATCATACACTTCATCCAAGCATCTCAAAACTCTTGAAAATATTTATGAAATCTTGCAGAACTCCTGAGAAGTAAATTATCATGGCTTGCCACTTTACAGACTGATACACCGAAATTAAAAGACAACTCAGCACTAGAGCTAGGGAAAGAATTTCACACATCTAACACCTTCCCTTCAGTCCTGAATAAAAATGTCTTAAGCTGCCTATAACAAGAAGTACTCAGAGACACTCTGGCTGTTCTGAGAGACACATTTATATTAAATTCTATTAAATTGCAAAAATAGATGTTTTGCATTAATTGATTTTCTTTCTTGCCATCCCTTCTAAAGAGTCAGTGAAGTGTTATAGGTCTCAGAAATGAACAGAGATTCATCTCGTTAAATGCTTCATCTTAAACAGGACTTTTCAAAACAGATTCACAGAAATAGTCAGTTTGTTGTGAAGGTAACTTGAGATAATCCTGAAAAACTTCCTGAAAAGCAAGTATCCAAAACTATTTATGTCTCAATATATACTAATCTGAACTTCCATATCTAATTGATTCTCACTCTTTTTTTCAGTGCAGAGGTTGAGATCATTATGTCATAGAATATTTAAATTTGGAAAAGACCTGTAAGATCATCAAATCCAGCACCACCACCCTGTTCCCTGCTAAATCTCATCCTCAAGTGCCATATGCATGTGTTTTTTTGAACACTTCTAGGAACTGCAACGCCACCACTGCCCTTGTCAGTCTGTACCAAAGCTTTACAATCCTTTCTATGAAAATATATTTTTCTAATTTCTAATCTAAACCTTACCTGGTGCAAGGTGACATAATTTCCTTAGGTTTACTGAATCTTCAGCATCACACGATGGTATTTTGCCAAAGGTGTTCACAGACAAAATGTTTAAAATGTATTAAATTAATAAGTTCACTGACATGCAATGAAACTGGGATAACTTTACAAGATTTCCACTGATTCAGCTCCTTTGTATTGTCTCAGTGTAGTGGCAGAGTGTTTGGCCAACAACCTTGAATTAAGTTGATACTGAGAAGTGGAACCTAAAAAGGAAGAATTCCACTGAGAAAGATGGAATATTATGCACTTCAGGCAAAAGGAAGTTAAATGTGTCTTTTTGGATGCTGACTGCAAATTGATGGAAACATAAAGAAATATTGGACCTAATTTGTTCATTGCCATCACCCTGTTTTATCTAATTGACAGTAGCTCTTTAGGAAAGTGAAAACCCCCTCCTGCATTCTGCAGGTGCACAGCCCTGTCTCTAACTGAATCTCTAGAATTAAAAACAGGACTCACCCTTTACCACAGTTAAAATTCTAAAAACACTTTCAAGGAAGCACTTGACATAGGCTCCAAAGAGAATTTTTCACTGATTGGCAGTGGTGGTTTTTTTGATTTGGGGTGTTTTTTTGATGGTTTGAAGACTTTCTTAAGAAAAATTTCGACAGACAAACTAACTCAACAAAGATTAGATATTCATTAATTGAATGACAGTGAAGAAAAATGGAGACTTTTGATCTAGAGCTTCTTGGTTTCCTGTGCTACTTTAGGTGTGAACAGAGCAGAACTCAACATCCCCTCAGGCTCACTGTAAAGTACACAGCTGTGCTTTAATCTAATTCTCAGTTCCAAAACAAAGAGGGTGAAAATGAGGGTCTCTTGAGAAGGAAATGCTTTTATGAGGTTATTTTTTTTGCCATTTTTTTTAATCTGTTTCATTTTCTATAGGAGATTCTTATGTTTTTATGGGACACCAGAAATGCATAGTTTGCTATGTTTTAGCATGGATTGAGAATGAGTGAGATGTGTGAGATGGCTGGACATAGATTACCCACTATGCAGGTTTCTGATTTAAGTTATGGTGAAAGCTGAGACTAAAGGGTGAGATGGGGAGGTAGAATATGCTTTAATCTTTCTTTCTAAAAAAATTTCTTTCCCTATATCTCACATGTAATATTTCCAAGGGAAAAGGGAATTCTTCCCCTGTTGTGACAGATTTATCTCATGAACACAATTATGTATTCTGTCCTTGAGGCTGAAAGTGTTCTCAAAGAGTTCTTTCTTTTACTCAAAGAGAAAAAAAAATCTGTAGAAAGTGCAACACTTTTTACAATTTATGAACCTTAATCAGCAGATTTAACTGTCCATTTATCTACTGACAAGCCCTAATAAATTTTTTTAAAAAATGACTGCATGTCCTGAAAAAAAAAAAAAAACAACAAAAAAAAAACCACAACAAACCCTTTTCAGAATTTTCTAGTCCTGAAGGGCATAATTTTTAAAATTTTAAACTCTGGAATAGTCCTTACTGTCAGCAGTTACGCTCAGTATTAAATCAGAACTGCAAACCTGCAGACATTTCTGCTCTTGTATCACTGAATATGACTGAGAGGTAGCCAATAAGTTTGCAGCTGGGCCACTGCATTGATTCCATTGGATTCACAAACTAAAAATGTCAGTACCTGTTAATACTCAGAAATCTTCCAGCTTGTTAACATACATACAGCTCCACGAGTTACATACAATGCCAATGTTCCAACAACTACACTCATTCTGAGGTAAGGGTTCCTCACTCAAGAGCTGTAATAAAGTATCTCCTCTTCTTAATTGCTGCTTATCATCCATTCTCCTGCTCTTTCTCAGTCAGTGATAACAAGATCTGTGTGTCACATCCTCACTGCCAGTGCAGCCTCACACCCTTCGAGAAGGAAGGTCTCGTTTTGCAAAGAGATGAGGTGACCTGCTCTCCATTGCTTAGACAAGTTGTAGACTACCAGTGGCTCTAGAGGTCCTCAATCTGTCACAAAGCCAATACAATCCGTGGCTAAACCTCCTTCCACATGCTGCCAAATGTTTCTCCTCACATGTTGACCCACGCTCTGTGGATCTTTTCATTTCCCATCTTTCAATCTTTTATTTTCGTTTCCTGTTCTGTCTCTAAATTTCTGTTCCCCTGTGCCCACTTACCATATGTTGTGTTCTTCCTGATCCTACCATCAAACAGAAATCCAGACTCCCATGATCAGAACATACTCTGTTGTGTCAGCACAGATCACAGAACCACAGGAAGGTTTGGGTTGGAAGGAACCTGTCATCTGCTCCAACACCCTGCAAGGACATCCCTAAGGGAACTTGGGAACACCTTTAAACTGAAGGACAATAGGATTAAATTGGATATTAGGAAAAACTTCTTTCCTGTGGGGGTGGTGAGGCCCTGGCACCACCCAGGTTGCCCAGAGAAGCTGTGGCTGCCCCTGGACTCCTGAAAGTGTCCAAGGGATGGATGGGGCTTGGAGCAACCTGAGCTAGTGCAAGTGTCCCTACTCATGGCAGGAGATGGAACAAAATGGTTTTTAGGTCCTTTCTAATCCAAATCATTCTATGATTCCATGATCCTCAACTAGACCAGGTTGCTCACAGCCCCATCCAGCCTGACCTGATGTTTCTAGGGATGGGCCATCTACCACCTCTCTGGACAGCATGTTTTACCACCCTCATTGTAGAAAAATTTCTTCTTCTATCTGATCACTGATGGCCTACAGGATCTCAAAGAACATGAAGACCACCAGCACACAGTCCAAATAAGTGTCCATCCAGTAAACCTGCCCAACAAAGGTGGAGAATCTTTCTCAGTTGTGGACCTCAGCTGTTGAAATGGGAGAATCTGACACCATGACCAGACCTTCATTAGCTTTCTCTGTTAAGCAGGATTGTTTCCATTTCTATTATGGAGCACTGCTGCTTCATACAGAGTGGTTTCTGTCAAGAAGTGGTCCAGAGACTTCTTCAGCCTTCTGAAATATTTGCCAGACCATCCTCAGCTCCATGGCTCATCACCAGCTGTTGCAGATTGGATCCAGATGCTCATCACTTAAATTAAGGATACATTTGTCAGCTATAATAATGATCGAGCTACACCAACTTGAGGATGACTTGACTAATGGACTCTTTAAAGAAGTGCAGCCATACACAAGCCAGGCATAACTGGCAATCATGAAACATTCTGGTAAGCCCCCAAAAGTGGTGGAGGAATCCATCTTCCCACATCATCACCAAACTGGGAGGAAATGAGAAAAAACCACCATCTGGCACACTATTTCTTTGTCCCTGTGAACTTTTAAAATGATGATGTTGTCATATTAATGAGGAGAAAGTGTTTAATTTATTAATTCATCTTTAAAAATTATGGTGAAATTGTGTACCTAGTCATGACATCTTTTCCTAATTTGATGCATTAAGGAATGTTATATTTGGTGTCATCAAATGATCTCCCTTAATTATGACAATGGGTAACGATGGTCATTAAAGTAATGGCATTTGTCATCATCAGTAGTGGCAAGGGTGAATAATAATGAACAATAATAACGAACAAGGTAAAATTTCCACAGAGACTTTATAGTCTTATATTCCACTCACCAGTAGGCTACAAAAACACAGAATCAAAATAGTTCCCTGAGGACAAAAAAAGTTTGAGTTTGAGGAAGACAGGAGAGAAGCTTTAAAACTCTAAAACACACATTCACACACATGAAGAATTTCATGTGATGAATAGCATTTCATAAACATGGAAGATATGGATTAATGATGTGGCATAAAAAAAACGCCACCAAAACTTAAAAGCCTCTTGAGCAAATCCATCTTACTAGATCTGCAATAATATCTCCCAATAAATTTTTTTCATAAAGAGACACAAACTGGTTTTTAATGTGACTGCCCTCACCTGGAGTACGGTGTCCAATTCTGGTCCCCACAACTCCAGAAAGGTGTGGACAGACTGGAAATGGCCCAAAAGAGGCCACAAAAATTTTCAAATGGCTGGAAAGACAGAGTAAGTTGGGTCTTTTTTCCCTGGAGAGAGGCAGCTCTGGGGCACCCTTATCACAGAATCCCAGTACATATGGAGTGACTACAAAAAGGGTGGGGGCTCTCAGAGGGCCCATGGAGAAGGCAAAGGACAGCAGGCAGGAGATGTACCACAGGAGGATTCATCCAGGTATGCAAAAGAAATTTTTCACACTGAGAACAATCAACCACTGGAACAACATCTCCAGGAATGTTGTTGAGTCCCCATCACTGGCACTTCTCAGAGGTGACTGGGCAGGGCACTCAATAATCCCGTGCAGTCCCAAAAACTGGACTAGATGATCTTTCAAGCTCCCTTCCAATCTGTCTGATGGATTGTTCTGTGATTCCATGATTTTACACTGAATCCTAGAGGTTATTTGTATCCTGATCTTGAAGAGAAAAAAAAGCCTGAATTAAGAATTCAGGAAAGTATTTTGAGACTGAGGAGAATTATCTTTTTGCCCACTTACAAAAGTAACAGTCAATCTGTCTCTGTGATGCTTCCTAGTCTTGCTCTTGCATCTAAGCACAATGGATTCTAAATATAATAATATTTTATTTTCTTTCTGACATGAACATCCTGTGTATATGCAGAAAGATACAGCACATCTGTCTTGCATTTGCACATTAAGCTTCCATGGAAAGTGATGCAATGTGGCATAGAGAAGATTTCTGCCAAGAGGCATGAGGAAATGTCTAGGGCAAAGAAGAGCTCAGGTAGGCCTACAGTTCATACCATAAATACCACCAAACCTGGTGTTTTATGTTTCTTTTCTCCAAAAAAAGGGAGAACAAGCACTTTATTTGTGTTCATTCTCTCTGCCCAGATTGACTGTCAGGTACAGACCAAGCAGGGAGGAAATCTAACTGAACTAATCAGTGATTCCAGCTGAACTGTCATTATGCAAAACCTCTTCTATTACCTGCAGGACCTACTGCCCCCTTTAAAATTGGCAAGGACGACACTTAAGGCTGCTCTGACATGTGGTTTTCTAGGACATGACATAGTTCTGCTGAAATGAATGAAAGTCTATTTTATAATAAGTGTCTTGCTGGCTTTTAATGAAACGATGCATTATTAGCAAAGATTAAAAGAACTAATTATGTACAGTGTGGTTGAATGATGGCTGGAGGAGAGAGATGATAACTATCCCTGTGCATTTCAAAACTGAGCATTAAGAGAAGAAAGGATTTTTAATTTATAAGGTGGCAGAGATGGGACAGACTTCATTAATAAAACAAAAAAAAGCAATGCAAAAAAAGAAAACCACAGCTGGAAATTCAGTGGAGGTGATTTTGGACTCAGGATCAATGTCTGTTTGTCAGCAAACTGAACTCTTCAAAGTGATTGTGAAATCTCTGTGAGTTTCCCTACTGACAGCACAATGAGAAAAAAATATATGAAAAGAACCCAAAGAATTATTTCTTCAGGATGGAAACCAGATTGACTGAATACATCTTAGACAAAATGGTCTAAGATGCATTCAGTGCCAGGAGAAAGGTCAAACTCTGGGCAATGAGAAAGATAATTCCTCCTGGTACTCTCAAATGGGGAGAGAGTGGGGATCCATCATGTGGGGATTACCATGTGGGGATCCACAGCCTCTGAGATGAAAAACATCACAGTCAAAAACCATCATACCTTTTCCCTGACATACAAATCTGTGAACTCAGGTGTCTTCAAGCACAGTTTTAATATAATTTTAAAATAACTGGTTTAGAAATAAAAATCTTTAAAGCAGAGTTTGAATAGCGGTTGTGACCACCAGGTTATATTGTCTTTAACTGTGCTAGCAGGCTCTATAACTGTATTGGAGTGTAGTAAAAATGCCCTCAAGCAAAATAAATGGCATATAATTTATGTTGAAGTGAAATCTTAAAGATAATAGATTTGAGCATGGAGAGAAAGATTTGAATAATTTGACAAGGTATGGATAAAGAGTTTCACTAATTTCAAAATGGAGTTTGTTAATTTTATATTTACCTGTTGAACAAGAGAGCTTAGTGCAACATCCCAGGAAGTATCTACCTACCCTACAACTCATGGGCATATTAAATGAAAAAAAATGTTCACAACTGGAGCCTCAAAAGCAATGGAAGCTCAAAATAACCAACTTTCTTCTTGGATGGAGTAGTTTTATCCCCATGTACTGCTGGGCAGCAGGAGAAGAGATGAAATAGCATTTGAGTAAATGCCCTGGTCTCTTTATCAAGGGCAGTAAAACATTTTCCTTTCCTGTTTTTTTCCCGTCCTCAGACTCTTGTTAGAAAGAGGCATGAGTTAATGCCAGTATTTCCCCTTCCTCTCTTGTCTCCTCCTTCCAAAAATCAGAAGGGGGAAACAACTGATGCTACTGCTCCCAAGGCAGGCTCAGCCCATCAGGAAATAAAAACCAAGTCCATGATTAATGTGACCAATTAAAAAAAAAAAAGAAAAAAGTTCCTTTCAGCTTCAAGAAAATATTTTTTTTTTCCCATTATGAATGTCTTATTCAGCTGAGGACAGTAAACAGTCCTATGTTCTGTGACAGATGTTACATTCAAATGGACTGGAAATCTGATGAACTACCCAGTTTTGTCTCACAAAGGCTGCAGTTTCACTGGAGTGAAACACTGAGAAAATGGCAACCAACCAGCCCAGATTTATGAGCAATCTGAAGGACACAGGATATGGAACATGATCAAGAACATAAAACACCTGAACCCTTTTAAATTATTGAACCTTTAGAACTTTATGTTCACTAAATAAGACTTAGTCGACAAAAAAATGAACAGGTATGAACACTATGTGGATTAGTCTGGAAATGATTTAGAGCTCAGTGCACAGTCCAGAGTACATATTCTCTGCTCATTTGGCTTCTGTGTGCAAACTCTGTGCATCAGAACTAAAAAAGAAGAAATAGGAAAATTAATTAAACTAGAATTACTACTTTGCACCATATTAAAAGAAATTAAGAAGCTCAATAGAAGCCAGCTGAGAAAGGACTTTAAAACAAAAACAAAAACAAAATAAAAACAAATGAACAAAAAAAAGTTAGGTTTGATGTGGAAAAGAAGATCTCACAGACATGTGGTAAAAATGGGTAATAGGATCAGAGGAATGAGGTAGGAAGCATTCCCACTGGGAGCTCTGATGTAAATTGTAGAGTAAAACAAACCTAATCCAGGGCATGAGAAAGGGAATATGTGGTAGTGAATATTCCAGACAATTAATATTCCAGACAATGAAGCTTGTGAAAATTACTTGCAATTTCCAATCAGCTCTAGTGCAAATGTCATGAGGTGCTTTTTCCTCTCCTAAGGCATGGTGATGGTTTACTTTTCACAGTTCAAATTCTTCCTAAACTTGAAGAGCTTGTCAGTAAATCCAGCTCTTTGGTCCTCTGCATGTTCAAAAATATCATTCTTTCTAAAAGAACAAAGCCAGGCTTATGGCCTCCTGTGTTTGGAAAAGAAGCACAGTGAAATTTGACTGAGCTGTGGCTGCCCCATCCCCAGAAGTGTTCAAGGCCAGGTTGGATGGGGCTTGGAGCAACCTGGGATAGTGAAAAGTGCAGGAGAGGCTGGAACCAGATGATTTTTAAGATCCCTTTCAATCCTAACATCTGTGTGACTCTATGACTGCATTTTTTCCTTTAGTATATATTGTTATATGCTTAGCAGGTAAGAGATAAGAGGTAGTGTGCTTGTTTTCCTTTCTGTGAAGTCCAATTCCCCAAGCAGAAAACTACCAAAAAACCCGAAACTAATTATTTTATGGCTGAAGTCTCAAGATGAGAAATTAGCAAATTTGAAATCAGAACAGTAGCACCCATTGTTTATCTTCTTCTCAAGGTGTTTCCACAGTGAGGCAGAGTGAGAATCTCAGTTTAATCTGAGCTAGTCTCAGTCCAAATCTCCAAATCAGATACTCTCACATTGCAATTTTTGTTGTACATAACAAGAGTTCATTAATCTTTAAGAATTTTGGCTTAAAAACTAGAGGTTTAATAAAAAACTTTAAGAACAAAGGTTTGTTCTTAATAAAACAGGAATATTTCATCGGGTGTCACTTGTCTGATTTTGCTACACAACCTCACAAAAAGCTGATTGTTCCAAGGCAGAGTTTATGCTGAAAGCATAAAAATATAAAAAACAAAACAAAAGCCAATACCCCCCCAAAAATCCAATAAACTAAATAAAATTCTAAATGAAGAAATATGACCTAAACTGGCAAAGGGAAATATTCTTGATTGATGTAATTCCACAAAAGACAGGAGCATTAATTATGAGCAAGACACCATATGTAGAAATCTTTTGTGTATTGTATTCTGTGATGTGGTAGAATTCAGATAATTTGTTTTTTAATGATTAATGAAGTCAGAATCATTAGCATGTTGGGGTTTTTTTCCTACAAAGAATGAAGCAGATGGATCTGTCAGGGCTTTATAAAGTTCAAATTAAAGATGAAGATTTTCCTCTCCACTGTTTGTCTTCATTCTACGGGGGAGGAGGAAAGTGAGAAAGAAGAATAACTGCTATTTCTTTGATCAAATCAGTTTAGGATTTTGCATGAATTCTGAAAAAACCCCTAGGTGTTTGGGTTGGTTTTTCTTTTTCTCTTTTCTTTAAGCAGTTGGGTTTTCAAGTGGGTAAATTGTATTTTATTCCTTATTCAAGAAATTCATATTCTTACGTCTTAATAAGCCAAAAGGCTTTCAAGAGGGTGGAATTGCAATGGGGGCTTACTGCTCTGCAGTTCTATTGTTACTAGAATTCAGTCTCTGACTCCAAGAAAAGGCCTCTAGGCAAAACTAAATCAATTTAATCCGACTTAGCATCCTCCAGGGTCTTTCAGCAGAGGCATCACAGCACAGACATTTGGGATCTTTTCAGCTTATGCAACAGTTAAATCAGAGCAAAGAACCCAGACTGCTCCTGGGATTTCTAGAACAGAAACACTTGCCCAAGGACATCATACAGAGCATGTGTTTAATGTCCAGCCTTCTTCACAGCTGCACAGTGGCTTTTCTTCTTCTTATCAGATTTACTGATCATGACAACTGATGTTCTTAGTTTACTTGGTACACAATTGTCCCACAGTTGTGCTCCAGCCTTTGCTCTGTTAAGACTCTCAGAATTCCAAATATTTCAGTCCAAGACAGGAGATCCTTGCATTTGCTCTATTTTTTTTTTTCCTAAATGTAGATAAGAATTGTGTAAAGGCTACGAGTACATCCAGGAATGAAAACTGCTTACTCAGACTAATAGAGCTGAAGAGACTTTATCACACTCTCACTGTGTCCTAATGATAAAGTGATTTTTAACAGCTTCCAGGTTTAGCAAAGAGACAGATATGACGATTGATGGGTATCAATTTGTCAGTCTCTGGGACTCAGGTGTCCACATGGCAAATTGGAGGCATACAATTCAGGTGATGTTCTATGGAAAGCTGTCCCACAGTGTCACCCAACTTTAGCCCACAGTTGCTGCTTCCTGGAGTTTTGAGAGTTCAACACTGGAAAGATCAAACCCCATGGACCCAAACCTCCCTGTTAGTACAGGGAAGCTGCAGAATTGCCCAAACAGTCTGGGAGCCAGAGAGAGGCACCCTTGCACTAAATTACCTCACAGAAAGTCCAGTGATGACTTTTTGCATTGCATAGAGAAAACATTGCCAGAACAGAGAGCTTGAACTCATGTTTCCCTCCATGTCACAAACTCATGGCTTGATTCCTCCAAAGAACCTTAAAATCTCTTTTGCACAGTGACAATGCTCAGCTTTGCTTTGATTTAATGAAATTTTTGACCTTTTCAGTCTTTCTAAGCTGGGGTGGCTGAAGTTCCAACAGGGTCAGGTGTGCAGTGCTCACTCCAGCTGTGTATTAGGCAGGCTTGGAGGGACAGGACCTCACAGCAGACCTGAGCAGAAGGGAAATCACATGTGAACCACAGAGATAAGCCTTCTAAAATGGTTATAACTATTAAGGATCATAACTGGACAGCAAAATGCACACCAAGCATCTTGGTGTTTTCATGAATTTTTCCCCTCACCCCTAATTCAAATGGTTATTTCTGGTTGTTTGGTTTGGAGATGTTGAGTCCCTTTCTGTCCCCAGTGTGGGACTGGTCATCAGTTACTCTAACACACAACTGAAATTAAGGAAATACTATGTTGAAATTAGAATGCTTTACTGGACACTATCTTTTTAATCACACATCAGTCTGCCTGATTATAATTGAATTCTCCTAATTAATTTTCCACTGTCCACCTATATTATTCTAGAAACAAGAAGAACAAAAAAAACCAAACCAACCAACCAACCAAACAAACAAAACAAACAAATAAAAAACCCCCAAAACAAAACAAAACAAACAAAAAAAAGCCTTTCCCAGTAGATTGCAAACAAGAATTGCATATTTTTTTCCAAAACTGTTCTGATACAAATCAACTTATCAAAAACTTGATACAAAATTTGAAGCAAAATACAAGCATGAAGCTAATATCTGCATTTCCTCTTGAAAAAATGTGCAGATTTCAATGTCATTGCAAGCAGTTACCTAAAGAGTTAAGAGAGACTTTACAGATATCTCTCTGCAGTACCAGACTGTGTGTTACAAGAGAAAGAGAGCCTGCTGTAAGAATATAAACCTCTAATAAGATGAGAGACTTTTACTAAGCCACTCATGCTTGAAGTCTATTGAAAGATAATCTTTGGTACAGTACTTCCAGAAAAGAAGTGAACTGAAATCAATACTCAGTAAAAAACAGATTAAGAGACCAAGCTAAAGAAATCAGAAGTTACTCAGCAGAACAGACATATATCTTAAAGATTATCATTGATCATGAAAGCATGGGGTCTTTTTAGCTCTCAGGAGAGAACAATTTCTAAGAAGACCCTGACTCCTCTTTCACTTTCAGTGCAAACCCCTGCAGTACAATAAATTTTAAATCTCCTCTTTTAATTTAAAAATACAGTGGGAAAAAAAAAAGTTCAGGTATCAACTGATCATGGAGAGAAAATCTAGTTTTGTACAAAAAAGGAGCTTCTTTTCACTCGCGCATTTGAATGTGTCTTTGTTTTTCTATAAAAAAGAAGACAATTCGTTTCTGACATGAAAGATGATCTTACAGCTGGGAAATGAACATCCAGGAAACGTGAGGTTATTGCCAGCATCTTCAGAGACCTTTGGCCAATTTAATTACTCCATAAGGCCATTCCTTACTCCAAAATGTCAATAGTAATAGTGTGCATCCTTCCCACTCAGGTGGCCAATGCTTTGGACCTGCCATCAACTCTTTCTATGTAAATCAGCCCACAGTTTCCAAATACAAAATAATCTGTATCACAACTGCCATTTTTATCTCTCCTTTGCTGTTAACAAAATCTATTTGCATCTAGGAATGCACTTTTTTAAACTTTTAGTTACTATTTGGATAAGAAGATGCAAGACCCAAATGTTTAACAGCACAGAAAAGCCAAATATCTTAACAGGAACTGCAGGTGGAATGTTTGATTTCACATCTGAATGATTAATCTCAGCAAATTAAACAAATCTATTTTAGTGGGTAGCATAGTAACTTATTTCCACTGTGAGATAATTCAAATCCTGGTCTACTTAGTACTCAAAAAAATATAAAGGGAAAATAATACCAGAAGGAATTAACAAGATATTCTACTTTATTCTTCATTAAAGTGTATTAAGTATTGAAAATTGTTAAATATTTCCAACATACGTCCATAATCTTTTGAGTACTTACTTAGCAGAGATTATCTTGCAACCTCAAAATAACAAACTTCAAAATAAATTCAAATGCTCAGTGCAGTTTTATGTCTTCACTGCTGTAAAAAGTTTTAAAACATATTACATCAAATTTGCTTGGTTTTCTTGTCCTCTGGATTACTTTTTTTTTCTGATTTAATGTTTTATTCTGATGCTTCCTATAAAAGGCTTCACATTCTTAGGTGGGTTTTTCTTTCTCCTTCACTACTCTTTCTTTCATCATTAGAAGAAGTAGAAGTAAATATGTAAATATGTAAGTGAGTTCCAAAAGTTGAGAGCTTTGAAATCCTCCACCTGCTACAAAACCAGACTTCTTTCCAGGACTAGGATTTAAGTTTGCAATCCTAAAGTGAAGCTTCTCTTCCCATCACAGCATTCCTTCCATGGCCATTTACACACAGACAAGTTTTTTCCTCTATGCTTTCAACATCAGAACACAAAATAAGGGGGAGAGTAATTGTCTTCCCCAAAATACAAAAAGCCTGAAGACATCAATAATGAGACATTTGATCCTTTCCTTCTACTCAGCTCAAGGAAGACTCATGGACATTTTGGGGTGGGGAAGGGTCACAGTGTTGATTGAAGGATTGAAGCATCTGTCACATGAGAAAAAGCTGAGATCACTTGTGCTGCTCAGCCCAGAGAAGAGAAGGCTTGGGGAGATCTTCTCAAAATGGATAAACACCTGAGGTAATAGAGAGAAGAGAGCCCAGCTCTTCGTGGTGGTCGCTGAATGGACAAGAGGCAATGGATACTAGTGGAAATACAGGAAATTCCATTTAAATGTTAAAAAAAATCTAGTTTATTAGGAAGGGGATTGAATGCTGAAATAGATTGCCCAGAGACATTTTAGAATCTCCATTGCTGGCCTCTTCCAATCTCTATGATTCTGGAATTCTAAGGTTTACAATAAATGCTGAACCTTCCAAAATATAGTGATGTAAATACCTAATTGTTTGATTGGTCATACCTGATTAAGAACTCATAAGCATATTGCATCGTAAGCTTGTTTCTAATATCCCTCACAGGGACTCCCAGTTGTGCCATCCCAGATGACAAAATCTCTAACTTTTAAACAATTTTCCTGTAAAATCTTTCTTCTCCATCTGAAAAAAAAAACCCACAGAAAAAAATACATTATCTACAAAACCAGATTTATCTTAGTCCCCAGGCATTTGCAGAGTTGTTTCTCATTCTCACTCCTCTGTTTAAGTGAAGTTCCTGGAGTTTGGGGTTTCTTTTTTTCCTCTTTTAAGTCTATTATCCCAGAGGCACCACCACCATCACTGATGGGCTCGGCTTGGCCAGCAGTGGGTCTGGCTGGGAGCTCTCTGGAATTCACCCCTTGGACATGGGGGAAGTTTCCAGGAGCCACCCCTGCATCACCCCTGCTGCCAAAACCTGGCCACACAGCCCCAACACAACCTATTTCTCACAGCTTCTGCAGCCTGTGACAAAGGAGGGCTGATCCTGTGATCTTCTACCTGTTGGCTTTTCTCTTCTTTCCCCCACCCTCTGTTCCTCTGATGTGAAAGTAAGGCTTTCATTGCAGAGCTTCATTCCTTGTGTGTACCTTGAATTCTTGCTCTCAATTTTTCTTAGTCTCTCCTAATCAAGCACAGCCTTAGGCCTGCATTTGTGCTTTCACAGTTACCCCAGCTAGAGCCTTGAATTTGGGACAGCTTGTTGGAGTTCAAAGCAATAGAATTGCCCGCTCTGAAATGAGGGGAAATTATCCCCTTGCACTGACAGTTGTTTACTCCATTTTCCCCTTGTGCTCTCATGACCAGGCACATTGTCTCCTGCTCCATCTCTTTTCAAGCTGGCACATCCCAGAGGATCACAGAAAAAGATGTGCTGTCTCAGTTAAACTTGGATGGCAGCTCTTTCCCCCCTTTGGGACACAGCAGAGTGGAGAGGAAGGCTCACACCCCCATTGTGGCTTAGCAAGGAAAAGGAAAAGGAGAAGGAAAAGGAGAAGGAAAAGGAAAAAGAAAAGGAAAAGGAAAAGGAAAAGGAAAAGGAAAAGGAAAAGGAAAAGGAAAAGGAAAAGGA
>JANRGV010000084.1:66472100-66482387 GCA_024734035.1 Alethe castanea
AAGGAAAAGGAAAAGGAAAAGGAAAAGGAAAAGGAAAAGGAAAAGGAAAAGGAAAAGGAAAAGGAAAAGGAAAAGGCCAGATTCCTTTTGTGTCATCTTCAGGGTGTAGATGCTGAGGTACAGATTAACCTGCTGCTCAAATCTGGGTGGTGATCACCAAAAGGGACTTTGCAGGGCAAACGTTAAACTTAATTCAATTACAAAGTTGCCAGACAACACATACTAAGGAAATTGCATCCTGTCCTTATGTTGGGTGTGTCCAAGCTCCTTGTTTTTTTTTGCTAACTAGCTCTCAATTAAAATAGTGTGCATATTTTCATTGATGTCAGAAGGCAAAACATTTTGGAGCTTGTCAGCAGGGGAGGAGTCCTGAATGGTGTCTAAGAAGGAGAGTGGAAAGCAGAGGTGTACATGACAGATGCATCCAGGAAGAGCTCTGTGTAATCAAATTTTAAGTGTTTCTGCTTCACTACATAGTCATAAATGTCAGCTGAAAGTTAACTTTGTTGTTTATCAAGTGCATGTTAATAGCTTAATTGAAAACCAAAGCGCTCTATTGATTGCAAATGTAAATTGGCAATGCTGTGGTCTCTGCCTGCCAGTCAATGACAGCAGCACGAGTCAGGGAGGCAAAAACAGAAGAAGGGAGCTGATTACAGAAGGCACTGAAGGAAGAGATAAATTCTAGAGAATATTTTCATATTTCAGTATCAGCAGACTCCCTTCAACACAACTCTCCATGCAGCAACTGATAAAGATTCAATCCCTATAACCTGTTTCTTCCAATTTAAATCTTGGATGAGCCACTCACAGACATCCCCACTGCCCCACCACAACCTCCTCCAGGGAAGAGCAAGAAGCAGCGCTGGGTTACAGGAGACAGCCCCTCAGGGAGCACTGTCTGCACTGACAGCTGCTGGATGGGATCAAGGACTCCAGGAACAGCTCACTCTTCTCCCCAGCTGTACTTTTACTGGCAAGAATGGCATAAAACTTTCAAAAGAGTGACCATATCCAGAGCAAATAGATGCAAGAAACTGGCAACATTTCAAGAGGGTGATCAAAAATCTTCCTTTGGGAAGAGAGAGGCCAGCCTTCTAGCAAAGATGAGCTTTTCTGTACTAGATCTATGAAGGTTTTGTCAAAATCCTTTTTAGTAAATGTGAACACCTTAATATTGCTTGATTTTTGATACTGATAAAAATTCATTTAATATCAACAAAGACTTACTCAGTGCTAGAGTCAACAAGCACTTAAAATCTTGGGTTTCTAATTCACCCTTCCCTGCCCTTTAATTCCCAGCTATCAAATAGCATAACATTATTTTCTAATTTTTCTGTAAATGTCTTTCCATATTGTTTACAATAATGCTACTCAAATTCACTTGAACTCCTAATTACCAGTGTAGTCTGAGTAACTCTAAATCCAACCCCTATTATTGTATTATTATGCAGAAAGGGTCATAAGTGTGATGTGATTGATGCTATTTGCTTCCTGTACACAAATGAGTTTCCCTCTGAGCACAGCAGATACTGTGTGGAACATTTTTTTTTTTTTTTTTTTTTTGAGAAAAAGCACTTTGGAGAAATCTTTTAAAGGAGAATTAAATTCATAAGGAGCTGAACTTCAAAATCCTGTGTATTGGAGTCCCATCTCCTAACTGGTTTCCCTCATCATCTGTTCCCAAAATCTTTTCCCTGTTGCAATAATCAGTACAGGGAAAGCCACTGTGATGCTCCAGCTGCCTTGTCATGGATCTGGCTGTTCCTGGAGAGCTGTGCCTGGTTTAAAGCTGCCCATACATCAGTCAGGCTGTGCTGCTGGAAACACTGGCTGGCCAACCAAAACAGGTTGAGTATATTTGGCTTTCTTTGGTTGGAAGCACTGGTTTGGGTTGTTTGTCTATTCACAATTATTCTCACCATTAAATGTTGACCCTTATCTCTCTCCATTTGCCACTTCTGACAAATGGAGCAACAATAGTTAGCAGATGAAAAAAGCATAAAGAGGAAATGAAGCATCAGGTACATAAAAAAAATTTTGATTTGATCAGCCTCACTTACATGCAAAATTTTGCCTCCCTTCTTCAAATCTGTTTAATAGGTTTATTTCAAATTCCACCGCAGCTGCTAGGAGTCAGGCAAACATATACTAATCTGATAATAAGTAATTTATATAAACATATAATCTGCTAATTTCAGACAGATGGGTAAGGTGAAGCCACATCAAACTTCTAATACTAGGGGGAAAAAAGCAGATAAAGAAAAATGGTTTTGTTAGATACATAATAAGAATGCTGTAAAAATCCCATGTCTTAAAATGTCAAGTGACAAATTATTTTATAAATTACTATTTAATCAAGTGTAGTTGACTTGATTTTTTGAAGAAACTGTAATTGAAGTACTTTAAAATTTTTTGCTGCCTATATAAAATAAAATAATTGCATAATTAGCACATAATTACTTTCAGGAGTGACTAATTTTGGATTCCACTAAGTATGCATTAATTGCTGTGCTGGAAACCACAAACCAAAAAGTCAGAAAGTGAAAACCTTCCTTATCAAGGTCAGCATTTGCATTTTAAAATCATCAAAAGAGTGTTAAATCAATGGATAGTCCAATCTGCAGAGGCTGCAGGGCTCAGGGCAGTGAAATGTGAGCCAGGGGCTCACAAGGCATTGCTGGCAGGATTCAAACCGACCTCACCCTCCAAGGTCTGGTTTTGCACCCAGTGAGGACAAATATTTCCAATGGCTTCACTGCTGCAGGATTAGGTCCATTGATGAGTTATCTATTGACTGGTGTTCATTAGCTCTGCAGGGTCCACTTTGAAACCTCTTCTCCATCCTCTGTCATACTTAGTTACTCCTATAGTTCAGTTTGAGGAGTGGTAGACTCATGAGAAACAAGTGAGAATAAAACAATTATTTTATTTTATGATCCAGCGCTCCATTCACTGTTACACTGTGATTTTTTGTGTTGTTAAAATTTTTTGGATCAATTTTTTTTGTTTTGTTTTAAAGAAAAATTACCAAACAACCCACACATGAAACAACTTCATTTACATACCATTTTTCTCTCCTAGGGCATCAGGAAACATTAACATATTCCTACAGCCAACTAAATGTATTAACACTGCATACATTGCTGACAAGCCTTTCTTCAACAGGAGGCCAAACCCCATGGGATTTTTGAAACCTGTTCATACTTTTTTTTTGTTCCAGCTTTGATACCAACATTCATGATCCTGAAATCACCCAAGATAGTCGAGGTACTGATACTGATCAAATATCCCAGTTTAGCTATCTCTTATTTCTATCTCAGAAAAAAAAAACCCTACCAAATTTCTACCTTCTCTTCTGTTTAATGTTGCTATACAGTGATTGTCCTTTTGCATTTAAGCACATTTAAAATAAAGCAATTTGTGTTTATCTGAAATTTTAGGAGGTCTGGTTGTAGATTTACAGTCTGGTCCTGTTCACATTAACACCAGTCTTGCAGGACCTTCAAGCAGCTGTTTTTACTTCTGCCATTCCTACATTTTCTGCTCTGCATCCCATCCATATTTCAGGGATCTCAAAGGGATAATTAGCTGTATTGGTCAGTCTTACATACAGGTGGCCCACAAGTCATATAAATGGCTGTGGAATAATCTAAGCATCTCAAAAATCCTAAAAAATAGATCACTGCTGGAAAAGTTGTCTGTATTTGGACTGGAGCAAGAGAAGGAACCAATGAGACAAAGGCCTTCTTGCAAGTGTTTCATGGAGTGTGACCTTCACTGTTCCCAGACTGTGTGAGGGAAGGCAACTCCTGCCAGCCAGATTAAATTGTCAAAGTGAATGAATTTAAAGCCGAGGTTTTAACTTTCTACCTATTTACATATCACATGGAGTTTAACGATTAGCAAATTAGACACAAATCATGTGCAAATCAATGCAAATTACTGGTTCACACACACAATGTAAACTTCATTTTTCATGTTGGGATGTAGCCAGTGCTTGGTTAACAAGCATATGGATTTCTGATCGGGGTAAATGAGCTACTCCCCCCTCTTCCCCTCTCATTCCTCCACTTGGCACAAACCCACCCCATTTCTCATTCAATCCACATAATTCACTCAGTACTCTCCTCATGTCAGGCTTCGTGTAGGCAGGTAATAACTTCTAGAGTCATTAAATTAGGCTGTGTGCTTTCCCTAATTTGTGCTCCTTGGTTAGAGTTTTGTGGTCACTTACACTAATTAGAAATGTTCGGTTTATTAACAGAAGATATACGCTTTGGAAAGCTCCTGGAGATTTCCAGGGTGTTTATAGATCCCTGAAACTTTTGTTGTCTTGACTTCTGAACTGTGTCATATGTAACTATTCTGAACTGAGCTGATGAAAGCCCTTTGCTCTCATCCTCATAATTAAAATCCCATTGCATTCACTGCTTATCCAATGTCACTTTTTATTCCAGAGGGGTTCTCCCTTTCCCCAGGAGAGATTACACACAACCAGAATCACAGAATCAGACAGCAGTCATGACCAGAAGCAACCTCTGGAGGTCTGTTCTGCAAACTCCTGCTCAAAGCAGGAGCAACCTCAAAGATAAATCAGGTTTCATAGAGTCACAGAATCACAGAATGTTTGGGTGGGAAGAGATGTTACAAATCATGTCATTCCAACCCCCTGCCATGGGCAGGGACACCTCCCACTACCCCGGGTTTCTCCAAGCCCTATCCAACTTAGCCTTGGAAATTTCCAGGGATG
Source organism: Alethe castanea (assembly GCA_024734035.1). Classification (NCBI taxonomy): domain Eukaryota; kingdom Metazoa; phylum Chordata; class Aves; order Passeriformes; family Muscicapidae; genus Alethe; species Alethe castanea. The sequence goes on from JANRGV010000084.1 coordinate 66,476,854, forward strand.
GAGCAGCCACAGCTTCTCTGGGAAACCAGTGCCAGTGCCTCACCACCTTCACTGGCAAGAATTTTTTCCTAATATCTTATTTAAACCTATTCTCTTCCTGTCTAAGGCCGTTCCCCTTAATCCTCTCTCTTTCTTGGGCAATTCTGGAGTTTGGAAAATCTGCAGGGTCTGTGATTCTGCTCCTTACTTGCTGAACCTCTGTTCCTGTGCTGAAGGGAAAATGAATTTCCTAAAATCCAGTGTGAGTTTCCACTGCTGAAGCATGTGGCCTTTGCCTCTTGACCTTTCATTGTACAATCCCAAAACTCTCTATCTTCTCTCCATGTCACCGTAGGCAGTGGAAGGAAGGATGCTCTAATTCCCTTGCAAATTCTCTCATTGCTGTGCTCCAGCCTCCAGCCCTCTCTGCTATATTCACACCAATTTCTCATTTTTTGGGGGACTCTGAAAGATTTTCCACAGACTTCTCTGTAGCAGTTAAAATAGCCAACTGTCCTTTGGTGTGCTGCTGCCAATGAACTGTGAATTTTGAATAATGAACTTCTTATGCAATTAGGAGCCACAATTTTTCCCTCCTCTCAGAAATTCTGTGTAGCAGAGACCTTCCAGGTGAAGAAAAGGACACCTGGAAAACTCTGTTTATCACCCTCAAACTGATTTTGGACTGTTGGAGACAAGGAAGATCAAAACACACAAATCAAGGGAATATGCCCACTGGCAACATATAATCCTTAAAACTCCAGTGTGTCTCACAGAAAATCCCACACGATGTGCACGTACAGCAAAAGTTGAACTAAAAACATTGCTGAAGTCACAGCATTCATTTAAACTGCCTCAGGCTGGAACACCAGGCTGGGAATGAGTGATTTTAGTCCCTATCAGATGTGAATACCATAAACAATCAAAGAAATATGTCTTCTCTGACATGACCCTTAATCACTGCAAAAAATAAAAAGAGGCAGTGACCTTGATTAACATTGTGCTGCTGAATGTGATATGAGAGATCCCATTGATCATGGATTTCAGCAGCTAGGGACATACAGAGCCTTTGTTTTTATCCCTTCATTTAGTACCTACAGAATTTAAGGTATGATCAAAATAGAGGAGAACATTATACAGGCTGCATCTGTAATCTTCTGCTCCCTGCTGAATACAAAACTCTTACATCTTTTGTATGAAATAAGAAAGAAATACTCATATAACCTAGGCTCAAGAGGAATTGCCAGTTAAGTTTCCATTTTAATGTGTGTGCAGGAGGACAGAGTTAAAATTCTGCAGGCAGCTGCAGGCAATATGTTGTTGACCATTACCCATGTAGCTTCTAAAGCATAAATAAGTTAAATGTGCTATTTTTATTATTATTTTTATTATTTATTTTGGAGAATTTGGGCCTTAAGAGACACCCTTTAATCAGAAAGGTGTTTTGTTCTGTAGCAGTACAGTCATCCCTACAACATATTAAAATATATCCACTTTTTGTTTTTTTAAATGTCAAAAATAACATCTTTCCCATGAATATTTATTTTATTTTTTTTAAGCTTGCTTATTTCACAGTTCATCCTTCTCCCATCTAAGCTGCTCTTTCCTTTGCTCCTTGCCTTGCTGCCCAAAGAAATTAATTCTGCTATGCCCATGATTTTGCATGTATAAAACATCAGATACCAGCATTTTCTGACCTTCTGCTTCTTTCAGAATTCTGTTCATTATTCTGTGACTTCAAACAACCAGGTATTATTCATATTTTTTAGACTTCACAGCCATCCATCTGATGTGTCAAATGTTTTAAGAGGCTTAGTCAACAAACATCCAGCAAGATGAAATGTGCAGAAAGCAGCTACAGTCTGAATCCTGGACAAAAAAAAAGTCTACAAATAATTACAGACCTCTCTCATGAGCCCCAGACACAATCAAACAGACTAAGGTTACTGTTCTATGCTAAATCCAGTATTACTGCTGACATTTACAGCCCCAAAAGTTGAGAGCTCTGGAAAGGATGTGTGGCTGTAGCTGATTGCAAACTGTTGGGAATTATTTCAGCAATGTCATGACTCCCAAACTGTGCTTGGAATTTGCTTCACAGGAAGTTATTTACCAGGTTAAGGGCCCAGGTTTTGGTCAACATGTGGATGTGCTGTATTCCTGGTCCTGAGGATAGCAAAGAGGGGGGCAGATAATGTTTAATTGTTTAAAAGGACTTAGGAAATCTTTTATAGTGCATCAGGAAGTGAACAGGGAGTTCCTCACAGCTTTGGGTACATAGGTTGCTTTTGAAAGCCTGCCCTCCTATAGACATCCACTTCTGAAAACACCTCAGTGCTTTGGGTTTAGGAATTAACCTACATGGGCACTGCAGTGACAGAATTATTTCCTCAGCCAGGAGACTTCATTTACAGCCCTGCGCTGGAGATTTTTGCCCCTGTTGCAGTATATCACAGAAACTCATTAAACGAGGTGTCTGTGAACCACTTGCTTTGTATCTAAAAATAAGTTCAGTGCCTTATTTCCACCATGGGATCAATCCAAGAGGGAGATGCTTTTCTTAAGGAATCCAAATGCACCATCATGAGCACTGCATCTTTTTGCCTCAGAAACCATATGGATTCACAGAACTAGTGAAAAGATTGTGAGGTTTTTTTTTCTCCCCTTGTCTTTCTCTTCCCTTTAGCTCTTAAGTCTGGGCATTGTAAAGGAGGGTTGAGCACTAAACTGCACCCACAAAGAGTTTAGAGCAGTACCAGGTCTGTCTCCAGTGCTTCTATTGAATCAAAATAAGCTGACATAAGCTGGATGATAGGATGGCTGGTTTTGTGCTCTCAGAGCTTTTAAACCTCTGTTGAGCTCGAGCTGTGATCAGACTGAAGTTTAACAAAATAAAGCAGAGAAACCCACCTGAAACAACTCTCCCTTAGCTTTTTATCACTTAGCTATTTATCACTGGCAAACTTAAGCCTTTCTTCTAGGTGTTCACTCTGTGCACTTTATCTGCTCCCAGGATTGCTCCTTTGTGAAGATGAACATGAGTGTGATACTGCTCTGAGCCACAGTTCCCTCGGGAGGATCTATCAGGCAAAGCTGGTGCTTTCTCAGCTTCTGCAGTTAATTCATTCCAAATATATATCCCATATAAAACACATTTGATTTTTTTTTTAAATACACTTCCCTCTCTCCAAGTAAATGCAGCTTCTGTTGTAGCTCAGATGTAGAGCCTTGGATCTGAAGCAGGGATAATCATGATCAGACTTAGCAGGACATGATGACTCTGAGTGGGGCTTTTATTCCAATTTTGCTGCTTTTCCATCATAGCTGTTAATTTAACCTTTTCCACAGCCATCACCTCAGACAGCTTTTGAGCCATGCAGTTATCTGTGCAGGACATTTGAATTCTATCTTTCCCTTGATATGCATGGTATTCATTAACAGCCTGACATCAACAGGATGTGTGAGCACAAGAATTTTTTCTCTTGGATCCCAAGACTCCAGCATGGGTCCTTCACTGCCATTGCAGGTATAGAAATTTGTTTATTCCAATTTCCTACTTTTCCTACAAATAGAGGAGCAGGATGGGAGTGATTGTGTCTCAGCAAGTATTGAGACAAAATAAAACTGAGAAAGAAGTATTAGAATCAGATAATTACTTAGGTTGGAAAAGAAATTCAAGACCATTGAGTTCAACTGTTAACCTAATGCTGCCAAGGCCACCACTAACTGGTTGAGTGCCAGAACAAAGATCCAAATGAGTGGTTTAAACCTTCATCCTTGAAAATTTTTGACATTCAACTGGACAAAGTTCTGAGAAATGTACTCTGACTTTGAAGTTAATCATTTTTTTGCACAGGAGGTTTCACTACAGACCTTGTACATTCCCTCACAACCTAATTTCTGTATGATTGCAGTACATAGACTATACAAAATTGTGAACCAAAGGTGGGATTAAATACATGGAAATTAAATCCATAAACATAGTCAACACTCCTTTAGACTTGCAGTTAACTCTGGAGGCTATTCTTGCCCACTGGCCTCAGCAGAGGTGGACTGAGATACAGGACAGTGTCTGCAGGTGGTAGTGTTTGATTGTGCTGATATTTAGCAGAAAAAAAGGAGCTGATGGCTTTGATTTAGGGTTTGTGATTTTACATAACTGACAAGCCAGGCAGAGTCTGTGGATGGGTGTTTTCTATTGCAGTCAAATCAAAACAAATAATATGGTTAAGGCACCATGCAAACTGTTTGGGATATTGTCATATCATTACATGGCTTCTATTTCTGACAAGCATTACTTAGATTTCAAAGCCCTTTCCCCCCCCCAGCTTTCCATATGTCAGCTGCTATCAAAATACACTATTTAGAGTTAAGTGGAAAGAAAATTAAAATTATTATTTTTTCTAGTCTCTGAACTTCAAATGCTCAAAGAAAATCCCAGACAGTGAAATGTGTGTTAAATGTCCAGCTTTATCTGTAACTCTAGGACCGCTCTACTGCCTGAAAAGATTGTCCAAACACTAGAGGACTCCAGCTTCAGCCTTGCAGCAAATAAAAAACCTGTACCTTTCCCAGGCATTGCTTCAGTCATTCAGAGCTCATCTAAAACAGAGAGCTCAAGACTGGGATAAAGATTCTCCCATTTCATATAAATGCTAAATATGATCATCTCTTTGGAAGGATACTAAGCTGTTCTATAGTCAATATGTGGTGCTAAGAAGCTAAAAATAAGAAATCAAAAGGAACAGTACAGACTCTTACACAAAGTGGCACTGTGGGTAATTTTGTCAGAGAAGCAATTTTCTGGGTGACTATTGAGGCCCTATATCTGAAATACCAAATTAAGTTCAGAAGGTACAAGCATAGAATGGTTTGGGTGGAAGGGACCTTAAAGCCCATGGGCAGGGACACCTTCCACTAGCCCAGGCCCCTCCAAGCCCCATCCAACCTGGCCTTGGACACTCTCAGGGATCCAGGGGCAGCCACAGCTTCTCTGGGCACCCTGTGCCAGGGCCTCCCCACCCTCACAGGGAACAATTCTTTTTCCTAACATGCAGTCTAAACCTCGTCTCAGTTTTAATTCCCCATCGTCCAATCACTGCATGCCTTGTGAACAGTCTCTGTCCATTTTTATTGAACTCTTTAGGCATTGGAAAGCTGCACTGAGGTCACCCCAGAGCCTTCTCTTCCCCAGGCTGAACAATCCCAGCCTTTCTTCCCAGCAGAGCTGCTCCATCCCTCTGCTCATCCTGCTGCCTCCTCTGGTCTCTCCAGCAGCTCCAGGTCCCTCCTGTGCTGGGTCCCAGGGCTGGGGCAGCTCTGCAGGTGAGGTCTCACCTGAGCAGGGCACAGGGGCAGAATCCCCCCATTTTCCTGCTGCCCACCCTGGGATCAGCCCAGGCTGTGAAGGATTTCAGAGATGGGTCATGTCCAGCTGGCACCCACCAGCACCTCCAAGTCCTTCCCCCAGGGCTGCTCCATCTGCTTACCCCCTACCCTGGATGGTTCAAATGACTGGTCTGACAGGTTACATGAGCACATAATCACATACAGTC
>JANRGV010000084.1:66482487-66506349 GCA_024734035.1 Alethe castanea
CAGGTCCCTCCTGTGCTGGGTCCCAGGGCTGGAGCAGCTCTGCAGGTGAGGTCTCACCTGAGCAGGGCACAGGGGCAGAATCCCCCCTTTTTCCTGCTGCCCACCCTGGGATCAGCCCAGGCTGTGAATGATTTCAGAGATGGGTCATGTCCAGCTGGCACCCACCAGCACCTCCAAGTCCTTTCCCCAGGGCTGCTCCATCTGCTCACCCCCTACCCTGGATGGTTCAAATGACTGGTCTGACAGGTTACATGAGCACATAATCACATACAGTCTTTAAAGTTTCATCAGAACTTCTCCTAAATGGCTGCTTAAAGCCAATTTCAGGTCATAAGGAAAAAGGCATGCATCCAGTGTGCTTTCATTTCATCTAAAACCAAATTCCAGGGAACATGAGCAAACACAAAAATGAGAAAGTGCTGAAAGCATTGCAATACTAAAGAAAAAAGATTCCAACAAACCTTTTTGCATTAGCTGAAAGGATTTTATTCTGGAGCTCTCTTGACCTATTATGGAAAATGGTTTCTGTCAGTTCAGATGAGGGTAGTACAGTAGTGGGCACAGTGCTAGGGAAGAGAAATCACTCAGATTAATTAGCAATATAAATGCAAATTTCAACAGGTGAGTGACAAGCAATTGCTGAAACTGGATGTACTTTCAGTCTTAAATTCAGATAGTGATGCGAGACTAAGAGACAGCTATAGCATGTTAATGTAAAAAGCTACTCAAAAAGTTAAGATGAAGGTTAAAACCTACTTTGAGCATGTACACTTCAGTTCCAAATTTATTGATGGATATGAATAGAAGAACAGTTTACTCATACAATAGTTTACAGTCCCTTATCTCATGTGTAGGAAGAAGCATTAGTGCCAACCTCATGCTAATAGATTGCTGGGAAACAGGAACAAAGCAAAAGATGATCTGCCTTGCTGAGAGACTCAGAGTTTGATACCAGTGGGAAATTTATTTCAGACAGGTTTACACCATGCAGTAAATAAAGCACTGAGTTTGCAAGATTGTGTGTATGCGAGCTCACTAGGAAAGTTTGGCCAACAAATCAGTTGTAACCTTGAGTTTGTCACCAGCCTCCATCCATTATCCTTTTCTTTCCCCTCTGCAGTAGCACTTACATTACATATTATGTCTCCTCTTCTCTACAAGAGATAACCCAGATCCTTCCAGTTTTTCTCTGAGGCAACATTTCTTCATTTCTTATCACACTTCCTGCTTTCTTCTTCAGTCGATCCATATTAGAGTTGATTATTTATAACTAAATGTAGAGTTTTGAACCTAAGTCTTTTTTTAACTTTACTCCTTTTTTTCTTAAGACTTTGGAGCAATTAAATCCAGGTTTAAATGAATTGATTCAATCAGTCTTTGCTCTGAACAAATTATCATGGTGCCAATATTAATGGTGTATGTTTAGGCACACGGGTAATTAGTGAAACCTCAACAAAAAATGCTTTCTCACCTTGTACTTTCTGTGGTCCAAAATACCTGATTTTTTTTTTTTTCAAAAATGCCTTCTCCCCTCCAAAAATGAGACATTATCTGTGTAGGCTTTATATTTACCCTTATCCTATTGCACTGATCCAGCCAAACGGAGGCGCCTCAGCAGCCTCAGATCAGAAACAAAATCCAGGCCGAAAAAGGTTGTTAATTCACTGGGCTTTTCTTAGACCTCCAGATTTTCAATACAGTTACAGCTGACCTTGAAACTTTGGATTTGTGGCCGAGGAGATAATGGGAGAAGTGCTGATAGACTAAGTAGTGTTTTGGGATATGAATCTGGAGTTTACTCCACTAGCAGTACATCATTCTGCAGCTGAGGTATTACTTATCCTGGTACTCTTACCTCTGTCAGCACTAGGAGTAGTTATCTCCCTTCATGTCATTAAGGGAGAAAAATCCTGTAGAGTGACAGGAAACAATTTACACTTTGGAACAAGTTAAAAAAATACATAAGGGAAGAGAAGGTAACACAGTTTGTGTGCAAACCATGAGCTGTGTGGCAGTGAGAAAGGATGAGTTTCAAAGAGAGTGAAACAAGAATGCAGTTACTCTGTTACTACAAGAGATTAAAACATTCTTACAATCTTTGATAAGTTATATGTGTGTGTGAAATCCCGCACAAACACTCCCAAGTTTTTAGGATACCTTTTTTTAAAATTTCAAAGTATTTCAAGAATATTGATTACCTCCCATGTTTTCTCAAATAAAGAGTAAAACTAATACTTAAGGTTTTACTGTATGAAATCAAGTGATTTTAGTGGCAGTTGGTGTGTTCAAAATACAAAATAGACCACAAACCCATACCAAAATCTAAATTACTGCCTGCATTGAATGCCAATGATCTGTGTTTCCTGGAAGTAAAGGGAAGATTTATTCAAATGATGCTAAACAATTGAAAGAATCCTTGAAGTAAAGTTTTATTCAAATGATGCTAAACAATCCAAAGGATCCTCTAAGAAAAGGGACTGGTGGTGTTAAGAGATCTGAACAGAGGCACAAATCTTCAAAGTCAATTCCAGATTATTGAAGTTGTTCAATATTAATCTTTGCTGTTGTGTTATGTCCAATGCTTGTTTGAAGAAACAATACTGGAAAATGAATTTGAAAAAAATGGACCAGGACACAGGAAATAAATTGCAAGTTAGACATCAAAATTACCAAGCAGAACAATTCTAAAGCAGGCAATTTTCACACAGACCTTGGTGATTAAAGAGAACATACTCTTACTCAATAAGCCCGTCTGACAAACAGTCAAAGATATGTTTTGGACTTACAGATATTTAAAGAATGATTTTAAATATTTTGCTACCAAAGTTTATTTAAAAATCTATAATATAATCTAAATTCAGAGGAGGGAAGAGTCAGGAAACTTTCAAAATACTTCTTAAAATGAGGTATGGGAAAAGAGTTGGTCTCAAATTCAGGGTCAGTTGGTCTGAAATTCTCCAAGTAGATCTTAATGCTCCACTGCTGGAGAGAGCATGCCCTGGGCACTGCTGAGTGAGGACCAAATCCCCCACCCCAAACATACAGACAGAGAGGGGGGAATGGAAGAGAGACAAAGTCTCACAGTCCTCACAAGTGACTTGGCTTGTGGAAGAATTCTGAAAATAATTGCAGCAGTGCAGAGCAAGCGACATTAACATAAATTTGAGTTTTCTATTTCAGTCTGAGGAGAGGGAAGGCACTCAGGAGAGCTGCAAGGGACTGGATGCTGCTGGGTAGATGCTCAGCTATAGCTATCAAAGGGATGTGTAACTTTTCCCACTTTCATTTAGAGAGTACCTTTTCCAGCACATCCCTTGGCACCATTACCATAATTAATAATTGCTAGAAGTTGCCTGCTCTGCCCATGCTGGGAGTAGCAATTTCCTAGGTAGCTGCAGATGCCTTGTATCAAAGTTACATGTAATGGTGGGATGAGGATGGAAAGTGAGGAACGTGCAGCCTTCTGTCATACACATAATGTTATTGCACTCATGATGCAATTCTTTCTCCAGTCCTTTTCCTGGCTAAATCTAGGAAAACTGAATTCTACCCCCATCCCTGCACATGCATTCTGTTCCTGTGGTCTAATAATAGACATATCAAAGGACCAATATTAACTATATTCTACCAAAGCCAATTGGATAAGATTGCTGGAGAGATTGCTGGAGGTAGAACTACAGAATATCCTGAGTTGGAAGGGACCAGCAAGGATCATCAAAGTCCAACCCCTGGCCCTGCACAGGATGACACCAAGAATCCCACCCTGTGCAGATAAATATTCTGCCCTCACAAAATAGCTGCTCTGCCACTGAACTGGCTGGTTAGTCAGGACCCAAACACCTCAGGTTTTACTTTTTGCTTTGCAGGGTGGCCTTGGGCAATTACTTTCCACTTGCCCAAATTTCCCTTTCCCCCTGTACAAAGGATGTGCAAGTGATCTGCTTCTACCAAGTGCTGCAAGGGATTAAGATAGTCTTTAACTTTGGAAGCCATGTACTCACTTAACTGGCTCTTATCTCCCCAGGCCAATATTCTTTTGCTGTTAAGAAAAACAATAACCTGGAAAGGCACCAACAAAGAGCCTTCATTAGTGTGGAATAGAGATTGCCCTTATATTCTTCCAAGACTGTTGGAAGTAGTATTCTGCCAGCTAAAGAACACAAATTATATGGCAATAATATCTCGCCTGTACTTTCTGAGGAGGTCAAACACTTTGTTCTTGCAGATTATGCACTTTTTATGGAGAATCATAGAATAGTTTGGGATGGAAGAGGCCTTAAAAACCATCTAGTCCAACCCACCTGGAAAAAGCAGGGAAAGAGTTGGGGTCTCCTAGAGAGGAGGGTCCACAATAATTATTGCTTATTATTTAAATCCCATTTTCCTTGGAAAGGGGACAGCTGAACCCTGCTGGAGAAGGCACCTGCCACAGTCTGAGTCCCTGGCTTTCCCCTGGGATCACCTCCACACCTCTTGGATAGCTCACTGCCTATTGTTCCATGCTGTGCTTTCCTGCCCAGCCCTGCAGCTCTGGGCTGTAAAAGTGCCACGTTTTACAGCGTGCAGTGAAGATGGCAACGCTCAGGAAATAAATTCTGATGTCAACAGGCACCTTCAATCACATGGGGAGAGCAGAGCATCCCCAGCAGCTGCTGGCACAGCTCTCTGACCTCACACTCCCCCAGCTTCCAATGCCTCCAACAAGGCAGGAGCAGTTCAGTGACATCAGGAACAATTGCTAGTTTGGGTGGAAAAATCTGCATGGCATTATTATTTATCAGTTGGGTATTTTCTCTTTTTTAAACCTGTGAGGGTCACTGCTGATATTCTGGGAAGACAGCAGAGTAATCTGAACTCCACCTAATGAACTAGTGCTAATAAATAAAAGAAGGGGTCTGTGCTGTGCTCTTTTAAATATAAGATTTTAATTTTTTTTCTGATAACAGTAACGGTATTAAAACAGTCTCTTTGTACTAAGAAAATGAATTTATTGCTATAATCAGAATTTTATCCTTATTGGTGAGCTAGAAAGAGAACACAGTCTACAATATCATAATGTTAGTGTGCTCCCACATTCACTACTTATTTATTTCCCAAGAGCCTAAAACATTTTACTTTAATCAGTAAAAAGGCAGCAATTTCCCATAAAATCTTCCAGGTCATGCAATGTCTATATTGAGGCTATCACGTGTTGTTTTTTCATCTGTGGTGGTTTTGTTTCTTTTGGAGGGGTGGAGGGTGTGAAGAGAGAGAATGGACAGCATTTGAGAAAGAATTGTATAAGTGAGACTACATCCTCAACCTCTCAGTCAGAAAATCCCAGGCAAAAAGTTCTGCATCCAAGACACTCAATTTTAAATAAAGAGTTAATCATTGGGATTATTTTAAAAGGAGGAAAAAAAGAAAGAGGGCAGGGATTTAAAATAATAATAATAAAAAAGGCAGTTATTCCAACTTCAGTAATTAAATATTGAACCATACTATAATTTAATGTGTCATATTTCTGCTTCAGCCTAGTCATGTGCTCCTGACAGGATTTCTGTGAAAACTGGTAATCATTAGCAATTTATCTTCATCTGCCAAAAACCATACAAAAATCTCATCCACACCATGAGTGACTTTCCTGTAGCTCTGTCTGTGTACACAGCTGACAATTGTCACATTCTGGAGCTTTAGGCAGCAGAAAGGCTTCAGTGGTGCTGTGTCTAATGGATTCACACACCTCTGCATTCACAGTCACATTTACTGCTAATTATTGTTGTCAATACAGAGCAAATAAACAAAGTGTGAGGATTCATTTGGGTTTCTGAGTGAGGTTAACACTTCACAGAAATGTCTTAAAGCTGAAATGCATCCCATGAAGTTTTATCAGACTTGTGCCACACAGCATAAGGGAAATAAATGCCAAAGGCATTAAAAATATACGTCCTTAATGTTCTTTGAAAAAAATGCTCTGTGATCACATTGTAGCATAGAATGTAACTTTGTACTTCAAATATTTTTGTTCCTGTGTATGAGTGCATTGATAAGATAATGAAACAGAGAAATAAGATGTTACTGAACAGCTTTCCTGTGTGCAGCTCTGCCAGTTGGAAAAAAGCACTATCAGCAGCAGGAATAAAACAGCCAAAAATCAAAGTTTAGGAAGGCTTAGGAAGATTACTGCATTACCTCCAGTGCAGAGGAGACACAGATCTTAAACATATTCCAAATCTATTCAGGCTTCAGAATACTTTAGGATGATCTGTTTTCATCAATTTTATTGAGAGCTCATATTTGAACACATATCCTAAATAAGAGAGATTCTGAGAAGCATAAAATTCTGAACAGTCCATGGCATTTCCCTGGGCTGAATAAGCCAACCTAACTCAGGTTTGGTTAGAGCCAGCTGTCAGGGAAAACAAGGAAACAGGGAAAACAGGGAAAACAGGGGATGGAAGTTGTGCAGCATCCTCCAGCCAGCCCCTGTCATGCCTGGCTGATGGTCAGGTCCTGAGGGACAGCTTTGGGTCACGGCCATTCCATCAGACACAGAGCACATTGTCTGACAGGACACGCTGTGCTGGGGAAGAGCAGGATGTGGACATTGAAAGGAGGTGATAGGGATCAAAAATACAAAGTCAAAATCAGTTCTAAAGAACAAACAAAACAAGGTAGGACTAGGGGGGTTGGCTTTGGACAGAAAGAGGGAAGATTTCGACTGGATATTAGGAATAATTTTTTTATTTTGAAGGTAGTGAGGCCCTGGCAGAGGTTTCCCAGAGAAGCTGTGGCTGTCCCTGGATCTCTGGAAGTGTCCAAGGCCAGGCTGGACGGGGCTTGGAGCAGCCTGAGATAGTGGAAGTTGTCCCTGCCCATGGGGAGGATGGTCTTTAAGATCCCTCCCAAGCTCAGCCATTCTATGACTCTAGGATACTATCCTCTTAAAGAATCTTAAATCATTCATATTATCAAATATTTCCTGCCAAATTCAATGAAATTTCATTACTAGCTTTCATTCAATTAGCTTTTCCCTTCACATCTCATTTTGCCCCACCTCAGCCCCAAATCCTGCAAAAATCATCTTGTGGTTAATGGCTGATGTGCCTCCAGCTGGAGGATATGATGTCAGATATGTGTTATGGATCCATAACATACAGATCCACCTTAGAAACACTTCCAGAGGAAATTTCACTTGCATTAAGTTTATGGATGTAAGATTGGCTGTTGAGTGCATTACTGCAGTAGAAAAACAAATGATCAAAACAGAGCAATGATTTTTCCTCTCTCCATAAGGAACACTGCAGAAATCCATTCCTGCTGAAGTACATCTTATCCTGAGACGTTCACAAATAGCAGGTTTTATTCTGGACACTCACCAGTGGCAGGCTGGTTAGTTTTTAAATTTCATCTTTCCAGCAAGGTCATTTCCCCTAGTGAATCAGCACTTTGGCATCCTATTTTCTCTCTAAAATGGGGGAAACAATGTCTAGCATAGCACGAGCACATGGACACACATTTTTGGAGAGGAGAGAGACAAGAAAAGGGTCAGACAACTTCCTTTGTGCCAAGGAAATGATTAGACTGACTGGTTGCTTTATTTAGATGTAGTGCAGACAGCTTGCAGTAGGTCCATTAGAACTGCCTTGCTCTTAATTACATTGACTTTTAAAAGCTTTGATTAATTATAATAGAGAGCAAAGGTTTCCAGCAGAGAGATGACTGTATCAGAAAACAACTCCTGATGCTGATCAGATCAGGTCAGTGTTTGAAGCATTTTATGTCCCATAATAGACTGGACACAAAGTTGTCACTTGCAGGATTGTAGATGTTAAGAAATATTTATGTTGTTAGAAGAGATCTATGATTGCAGAAGACTAGCAATTTCTTTATTTATTTAAATTGATGGAACCAATTTAATGGAACCAATTTAAATTGGTGGAGCCAAAGGAAAGAGAAAACTAGCAGTTGGGGGGGTTTTTTGAAAACCAATCAGAATATGTATTCCTTTTAGATATGGAAATTTTTTTTGCCATCACTGAACTAAAAAATGCTTATTTATTTAAATTTTGTAAAATTCACTGACCATGTGAACTACAAGGTCTTGAGAGCCTGGGTAAACAGTCAGATGCTTTGCATCTCTCCACCTCATTTCCATCCAAACCCTCAGTGGCTTTCTCAGGTTGGTGCAGGAATTTTCTGATATCTATGGCACCATTATGAAAAATTATGTGCTTGCCTGGGTTGCATAAGGAACAAATTTGCATTCAATTCCCCAAAGAGCCATCAAAGGCTTACATGTCCTTGAAAGCATCACTTAAAGTGGGATTCACTGAAAACTAACTGATAGTCGAGTTTTCCAATGGCTCTGGGAAGCCAGCAGAGGAAAATTGAATTGCCCTGTGCCAGTGCTGCTGTGTCACCAAGAGCTCTGGATGGAGCTGGATGACGAGGTTAGAGTAGATGCATGAAGTTACAGGACACAGGTCTCTGCCTCATTTTCTTCACCTTTAATTTAGTAATGGCAGCAATTCCCAGGGCTGCTGTATCAGGTCATGTTCATTAACGTTTCAAGTCCTGCTGCTAATGACAGGTGAAAGATTTAAGAGTGAGATTCTGCTTCTGGACTGAGTTTGCAGTGCTGATATTTGTAGCTTCTTCAATCTTACTGTTGTGGACATTCCCACCTTCCCTGAGTGTAAAAGGTTTTTTTTTAAACCACTGACAGTTTCTTTGTTTTTCTCCTTCATGTTTAAATCCCTTTTTTTTTGTTTGTTTTTGTTTTGGTTTTGTTGTTGTTGGTGGTGGTGGTGTTGTTGTTTTGTTGTTGGGTTTTTTTTTTGTTTTTTAATCTTACTCTAGGGATTATTTTCCTTTTAAAAGCTTCCTTGAAATATGTATCCTACTTTTTTGTGATAATCAAATTATAAGTATTTTTTTTATATTTAGTTTTTAGCAATACTATTTGAGTTAGAACCTGCTGTAGCATGCAGAATTGGTTTCAATATTGAAATTTAAGTCTATTTGAATGAGGTTTGAAAATACTGGTGGGAAGTGTGTAACAAACACTGAGGAAAGAAGATATGATCAAATGAAATGCAATTTAAAAAAAAAATTGCAAATGAAGTGACTACAACTACATGTACTGATATAAAATGAGGTGCAGTGAAAAGGAGAGCAACTTGCCAAAATTATTCACACTGAAATCCCGAAATTAGGAAAGAAAGGTAAATAAAGAGACAGGAGAAGAAATTGAAGGAATTAAATGCTACAAAAAAGAGCAAAAAATCTGGAACAAAGTGAAAATAAGAGAAGTGAATGGGATGACAAGAAATGCACAGAAATGGACCAAGCCTCACCCAATTGATCTTCATTGAAATCACAAGATTTCAATGCCTTTTCTGAAAGAGAGAATTTGAAATCAGAGAACAAAGTGGAACAAACACTCTGGAAAGGATATATGATAAAATCAAATGCAATTGAAAGAAAAAAACAATCTAAATGGAGTGACTCTGCCAAAATGTACTGAGGTGAAATGAGGTGCAGTGAAAAGAGGCCAGCTGGGGATGAAAGCAGCATCTTAGGAGAGCATACATCAGCAGTCTTGGGGGTCAGGCAATATAACACAAGAGACACAGAGAAAATTCAAGAGTCACCTCATGATGTATTGCTTTCCTTACAGCCTTCAGGACGGGGCTCTGTCACAAGCAGTACAGTGATATATTGATGTTATAGCTTTCCCCAAACGCCACCAACTCCCCTTTTCAGATCTGACAACACCTCAGTACAAAATACACTTTTTCCTAAACTAATCCTGGGCACTGGGATGTCCCTTCTGACTTTACTGTAGGGTGAGGTTACCACTAAGAGTTCAAGCTCCGAAATTTAGGTAATTACCCTCACTAGATTTTAGGGCCAAGCAGACACGGGGCATTTCAGAAAAAAAAATCTGAAATTTCATTTCAGAAAAATGAAACACGAAAGGTTTCTTGGTGGGAGCCACACCTTCAAGACCTTTTAAGCTGTTGCCCTCAGAGAAGACATCCAAACAGCAATTTCCCACTTGTACTGGGGCAACAAATCTTAGGGGAGCACCATGAGCATATATGTGCACATCCTGTGTGTTTTCCAAAGGCTGATTACAGGGAATTAAGAACTCCTGGCAGTCACAGTATGGGTAATCAAAGTGGAAAGCACCAAGAAAAAAAAAATTCTAATAATCATTACTTGAAAAAGCAAATTCCCTACTCCAAATCATGGTCCTGCACAAAGCATCAAACAGAAACCTGATGTTATATTTACTGTCTGCACAGAAACACCTGCACAGAGAGGGAACCTCAGGGAAGTACACACAGTAAGTTAGGAGTAACTTGAGCACGTGTAAAGACATCTGAGTGAAAGAACTCAAACTTCTCTGCAGTTAGACCTTCCCCTCACTGCACATATGTTTATCCCTGACAATAAAGCATTTTCTGAAAGTTAAGCGGTCTAACCTCTCATCTACAGTCTTAATTATTGGGAAGAAAAATTACAGCTTACCTGCAAACAACATGCTCAATTAAAAAAAAAAGTTTAATTACATATATTCAATTTAATAGTTGAATAACAAAACCTTCCTCTCTCCTGATTTCCCTTGTATAGACCTTTGCCAGCATAACACCCACCATCTCTCCTTCTCTTCCCCTTCTTCTTCCCAGGGGACAAACGGGCAATTTTTAATTTTCTTTTTTTTTCACAGGCTATCCATGCTGATTGCCCCAGTACTTGTTTTCTCCTGGCTATAACGTGGTTGTTACATACTGCAGTTATGTGCAATAGATTAAACCTGTTGTGATAAGCAAACCAACTTTCCATCCTTTGGGCAGATTTGTACGATCTTTCCTGCCTTTTCCACAGGAAAAGGGTGGTAGGTTCACATCAGAGAATAAAAATCAAAGCACTGGAGGATGACAGGTCCTCAGGAGCACCCAAGTCAGAAATTTCCAGTGGTTGTAGAAAGGGCAGACAATTAGCTTTTCCTGATGTCAATGATCCTTAAATCACTGTCTTAATTAAACATTTAGAGTTCTTACTCTGAGATGTGAGTGTGTATTTCACATAGAGCTGTGCTGCAATTTTAGCAGAGGAGTTTCCTGGTTCCTGTGTTGTGGGTGACTTCATTCCCTATCCTTCCTCACAGTTAGGGTTTGATTTGTTTATGGCTCTGTCCCCAAAATCTCTCCCCCCTCACTGGAGCGAGTCCAGAGGAACCCACAAGGGCATCAGAGGGATGGAGCAGCTCTGCTGGGAGGAAAGGCCAAGAGAATTGGGGTTCTTCAGCCTGGAGAAGGCTTTGGGGTGACTTCATTGTGGCCTTCCAGTATCTGGAGGGAACCCACAGGAATGATGGGGAGAGACTTTACAAGGGCCTGGAGTGACAGAAGAAGAGGGAATGCATTCAAACTGAGAATAGAGTTAGATTGGATATTCTGAAGAAATTGTTCCCTGTGAGGGAGGTCAGGCCCTGGCACAGGGTGCCCAGAGAAGCTGTGGCTGCCCCTGGATCCCTGGGAGTGTCCAAAGCCAGGCTGGATGGGGCTTGGAGCACCCTGGGACAGTGGAAGGTGTCCCTGCCCATGGCAGGGGGTGGGACTGGGTGAACCTTAAGGTCCCTTCCAACACAAACCATTCCATGATTCCATGATCCTCAACTTCCTTTTCTCCATTTCTAGAGCAAATCAAACCTTAACACATTGGAATTCTTTTTTCCTTTTCTATGAAGTTTCTTTGACGACTTTTTGTCCTCATCTCATCTGTCTCGAGCCTCTCTCTTGCTAAAACCTATGACAGTTCTTTAAAAACTTATTATGTCCCCATCAATACCTCCCTTCACTGTGACACTTTGTAGCCACTGTAATGAAGACTGCAAAAATGACCAGGGTCCAGAGGACAAATTCACACCAACAGGTCCTTGTGGTTTATTGGAAAGACATAAATAAACCAAAAATAAGATGGAGTCTTCTCAGCTGAGATAGTGAAAAACTACCTTGTCCTCTGAGATTCAAGCATCTGATAAAATAGTTTTTATTTTTATATATTTCTATAATTAATAATCAAATTAAGCAAAAGGAACATCTTTTTGCTTTGGATTTGCACAGGAATAAGCCCACTGAAATCTAGAATTGATATCCCTCTATATAACAAATGCTGATTGAAGTCTCTTCTCTCTAGAAGTAATTTATTTATATTTTTGTAAATGATAATTAATGAAACAATATTGAACTAATAAAAAAAAAAAGTAATGATAGACAAATGATGTTCTGCTAATGAAGACAGAGAGAGATTCAGATCTTTCTGTTTTCTATCTCACAGCCCCACTGGAATCTGCCAGACATTTGATGTAATATCTCATAAAATTTTATTTGCATACCAGCAGGTATTTCCATGCCATTTAATCTGAGAAAAGAGGGAAAATAGAAAAAATTATTAAACAGGAGTGCAGCAGGAGGAGCGAGGCCTCTAATAGCTCTAAGAACCTGGGTTACACTGGATCTTAGAACTACTCAAGGTTTTCAAGTGCTAATGAAATTTCCCTGCTAGAATTCATTCTTTTCAACTGGCAGGGACCAGGGAAATTTTCATAAAAGTTTCATCCTTGTGTTGTTTACAGCTACTTTTAGATCTTTCACATGGTTTTCAAATTTCAGAAAGAAGGTGGAGGGTAAACAAATATTTTTAAACTAGGTGTGATTTTTTTTCCTTTTTTCTTTAGTCAGCTTTGTTAAATATATTCACTACATAATCTTGAAAGAGAAAAGAAAAAAAGAAAAAAAAAGAAAAGAAAAAAACTATCTTTCTAATTCTGCTGAAATATATCAAGCTTAGAGGGGTTTTAAAACACTCAGTGGGGCAAGAACATAAAAAAGAATTTTCTATCATTTGTGAAATGATAAAATCTAAATTTGCAAATTTGTTTCTTGGCTTATATCACAGTGGAAGAGGGTTTTTTTTTTCAAAGTTCTTTTAAAGTAACTCGCGTCACGATCAGTGTCTTGACTTGTGCCATCTTTGAACT
Organism: Alethe castanea; assembly: GCA_024734035.1. NCBI lineage: Eukaryota > Metazoa > Chordata > Aves > Passeriformes > Muscicapidae > Alethe > Alethe castanea. Next base: position 66,495,521 of record JANRGV010000084.1, read on the forward strand.
CATGCAACGTAAGGAATGGCAACTTAAAATCTCAGCTCCTGTTCTACCAGTCATGCTGCACACATTGCTCTGATCTCAACCAAATTTAGCTGACCTTTCCAGCAAAACCAGGACAGAACCTATCCAATTGCATGAAAATTTTAGTCTTCTCAACCTAATTAAGAAAGAGGTACAGAAAAGCAACCTCTTGAAGGAATATATGGATTAATAATGACACCAAATATTCAGTAGAAATTATTGGGTTGTAGCCAGCCCTTTTCTTAGTAACACCCTCTCTACAGCTAAATCAATTAAATATTTTATTTGTATTTTATATTGAGGGAAGTGTTTTGCACTAGTGAATTTCTTTTATGGAATCGTGTTCTTATCTACAGGGTACCCACCTATCTTTGTTTCTGTAATTGAACTTTCCTCCAAAATGCATTGCCTTCTAATTTTTTCTCTCCTATCAGTGTAAATTTACTTGAGAAATGCTCCTTAGCTCTTCCAGCTCTCCTTTCTGTATATGAAAGAGGTTCATTCCACTGTTGTGGTTACTTTCTTGCCTCCTGGGTCTTTCAAAACCTTGTCTCAAAGATGCAGGATGAAGAGAACCCAACTTTGGTTTATTTCCATCAAAAGAAAAAACCAACCCCAAAAACCAAACAACCAAAACTCCCTGCATTTCCTCCTTATCACAAATAATTTTGAAAACACAACTGGAAAATCACACATCCTGTCTCCATGTTCCTCTGCAAATTTGAGTTAGCCCAAACAGTGATGTCTGCTCATGAAAAACCTTTGTCTCCATCACCAGGTTTAATTCCATAAGCCCTGCACATTTCTCACCCATGGCAACTCTCATTTCACTTTCAGACCACAGTCTCAAAAGAATTTAATGACATTGGGGGATTTGTTGTCAGTATTCCCAGTCCCCTGTAAATTACTGACTTTGGAGAGCTATGTGGGACCTTGACACTGATCCTTCTCTTCCTTCAATTGTCACAAATTAGTTCAACTTGGTGGAATTGCATTAGTGGGAAACCAGATAATGGTCCTAACTCAATAAAGCACGTTATTTGTTTACTTTTAATCTGGTGGCAGTCCCATTGAAGTTAGCCAGCCTTGAGTATATTCCAGAATAGCAATGCTTTTTGAGTGAGGATTGGAATATAAAGGTGTTCAGCCTGAATACTTCCCCTCTAATCTAATACAGAAGCACGTGTTTATAATTCAGGAACCTGTGATATAGGACAGAGAGAGAAATACTTGGCATTAATAACTTCACTGATGTGCCTGTTATAGAGGGCTTTCTTTAAAATGGAGAATCATGTAAAATGGCCAAATTCCCAAACACTGTCAAAGGGGGAGCAATGAAAAAGTAGATTCTTACAGACCCTTGGTCTCTCTAGAACCTGAGCAAAAATTATGGTCTGAAAAAAATCTCAGTCTTCATTAGTTTTTCCTGATCAGTTTTAAATTCCTCTAACTTTATGCCTAAATTTAGGGACAACTGTTATCAAGCTAAGACCCCCACAGATAGGAGCTTCCAGTGCCAGGTTGTTTAGTCTGTCTTGATAAACAAGACTCATGGTAATTCCATAAAATCTTCAACTCACCTGAAGAATTTAATTTTAAACCTCTTAGCTAAGCACAGCTGACTGGCTTATCTCTATAACTACAGGGACTATAATAAATTGATAGTAATTTATGTGGGTGTTCAAATATTGGGGTGTAATGAAGAAGAGATGAGAATGATGTAAAAACAGTTACATCTTATTTTGACTGAATACAATCCCAAGAAAGATTACCAAATTAAAAGAAAAATATTTTGATTGCATTCTACGTGATCAAGCTTTTTTTCTGCTTTGGAAATGGCAAGCAGTTAAACTATATCACTGAAAGATAATTTGTGAAGGTGCTCTGAAATAATATGCACATAAGAAATCCAAAAAGCCTTCAAAGAAGATGAAAGATTTTTTGGGTCTGTTTTTGAAGCAGAGAAAACAAGAATATATTTATACAGCTGATAGAAAAAATAAAAAGGTGTGATGGTTTAGAAGTTAAAATCACTTTTTTTTTTTTTTTTTTTTTTAATTAGCAAGTGTTTAAAAGCACAACTGAGTCTGTACCATAGCAGAGGTTTTAATTTCCTTTAGGACAAGAGGAGGATGTGTTGGCTTGGCCTTACAATTTTTAAGACAGGTTATGTTCTCTGCACCTCAACAGACTTGCTCTATGACTTTCAGGCCTTATGCCCTGTGTCTTAATTCCCTGTTTCTAAAACAGGGGAAATGGCTTTTTTCTGCCTCTGAGAATTTCTGGGAGGATCAATACATTAAGGATGTGAGACATTCAGATATGGAGGTGATGTGAACTGTACATCTCTGAGATGAATGGCTGCTGAATGGAAGCCAAACCCTCAGTTTTCAGAATCTCAGAGAGATTTATTATTCTGGTCCTTACACAATGGAAAGCTGCATAAAGAAAATGTGACCTTGAGATTTTGTGTCTCCTGTTTTGATTGCCTCAGTGCCCAGTAACAAACTCTGTAGATTGACCCAAACCTGCCCAATTTTCTGCTTCAATTTGGGGTGCCATTAAGTGACCATGCTCCTGCACTGGCTGATACCCTCCTGCACTGCTGGTTAAAAGGGAAGGAAAAGTATCATCCTCTTAATAGAGTCTTGTACCTTGCCCTGATGTGATGGCTGAGACTGAAACCTCAAGTGAAATCTGTTCTATAAAAGACTGACAATCCCACCCAGGAGAGAACTATGTCACTTACACATTAAAGTGTCACTCCTCATATACCAGTGACTGTCTTATGCCTTTTCCTCTCAGTTCCTTAAGAGACACAAAAAATCCCACATTTCAAGAGAAATTCTTTCTTTTCTTCCATCCCACCTGCCTTATCCATCAAGATATTCCAGCAGAGACCACTGCAAATGCAGACAAATGAAACAAGCTTGTGAAAAAATGGAGATGGATAAGGTCCTCCTTGGTTTAACTTTTCATTGCATTTCAAAATGGTAAAGCAAGTCTACCTATCCAACCTACCAAATTCAAAACATGTCTGATGCAAGATAAAATCAACGAAAAAAAAAATCTCTCTGGAGGTAGAGAACTATTGTAGCTGAGCAAGGATTCTGATCAGTGTTTCCTAAACAGATAAAGTGGAGGTGGGGGATGCAAAAATCCATACATGGAAATCGAGAAATATGGCAAGAAGCAGCAAGCAAGAACAAATCAGAGAGGGCAAGGCACTAGAAGTCCAGGTTTTATACTCCTCATTTTAACTTGAAGAGGGATTAGGAAGTGTTATTACTTCCCTTATGTTCATTCACAGAACACAGCTAACACAGCTAAAATAGGAGAGAGTATTTTTTTTTTTTTTGCACTGAATGAACAGAAGCTATGAAAACTGAGAATTAGGGTACAGCATTCATTTGGGTCCTAATTAAACACTTTCCAGTCTCATACTGAGGGCAAAGTTCATCTGGTTTGACAGAAATACTGCCAGACAAAAGAGAAAAGGAATGAGTCTAAATGGCTGAAATCTCAGCTAATACAGCAGGAGTGGTTATGAGATTCATGTTCTTCATACAACAGCAAAGATATTCAGTGTTCATTGATTCACTTGGGCAAGAATTATGCTACGCATATAACAAATAAAATGTCAGGGAAAGCAGCACATTATTTCCTGCTATTCATGCATAAGCACTCCAAGAGTTCCCACAAAGCCTTAATATAACTTAAGCACTAAAATAATAAAAAAAAAATTTATAGTCAAGACAAGACAGTTTGACCACTAGAACATTTATAAAACATAAACATATAAATTGCACCAAAGAATTACCAAGGTCCAAAACATCAGACAATGGACTCCAGTGTGCACTATATTTTCTAATTATATGAGTTCATGTTAATTCTCTTCTGTTTCTTTCCACAGAGAGGAGAGTGCTCAATTTCTCAATTTCCTCCTGAATTCTCTGGTGCTTATTACTATAGTAACCAAATGCTTCAAAAACATTAATTAATTTTCAAAATATCTCTGTGGAAAATTAAATCCATCTGGACATGGTCCTGGACAAATGTTTTAAGGGGGCCCTTCTTGAGCAGGTGGTTGGACCAGATGATCTCCAGAGGTCTCTTTTACTTTAGTCATTCTGAGATTTTGTGAAAAATAACATTGTCCTCATTTTACTGAAAGGGAACAGAAGTAGAGGGTGATTAAGATTGGGAGTTTTTTTGCATCTCTCTTTCAAAATACATTTGTAAAATATTTTATGCATATTTGTATTTGTCTCTCTCTTTCCATCTTTTGTTTAGTATTTTTGCAGAGGAGATACAGTTTTCCTTGGATATCAAAGAACTGACAGTCTCAGGACTGAATCAGCACTTTAGGATCAATCAGTCCCAGATCTTTTCTTTTTCTCTCCTGCTCTCTCGTTATCAGGATGCTCATCCTAATTCGTTGATCTCCAAACCTCAAACTACAATCCTATCATGAGATAGTTTTCCCTGAATTAGCATGCCTACATTTGTATTTAGGGAAGGGGAGAAGGCAGACACTTCTGTGGCTGTTCTTCCTTTTCCAAAACCTGCCACAAAAAATTCAGCTCAGAGAATTCAACAAGAATATAAAGCTTCGGCTCAAAACCAGACTGAATCCCGTAAAGATCTAAAAAACTGAACAGACAGATTTAGAAAAAGGAGAGTCAGGAAACAACATTATCGTGTCTGATGCAGACAGAAGAAGTTAAATTCACCAAGTATTTAACTACAGCAGCCTCATAATAGTCTTTTCCTCAGTTCGGTTTAGATGACTCTACATTAAGATGGGATTTTGTACCAGCTAAGCTTTGAAGGTAAAAAGAGGCTTCAGGGTATGAGTTTTTGCCTAAAGCTTGGATTCTCTATGTGGAATTTTAGGAGCTTTGGGAACTTTATCTTGCCTGACATCACAGCTGAAATAAACCCAGCTGGTATTACACCAATTAATTCAGGGACTTTAACAAACTCTGCCTGGGAAAGGCCTCCAGCCAAGCGTGGGAGTCACAAACCCAGCAGCCCCTGTGCAAAGCAAGCTCCAGTGCTGGGCTGACTTTTTCCAGCTGGGAAAAACTTTGCAGGTAGCTGGGTCTCAGTGCCATGCAACTGCTGTCATTTGGCAGGCAGCAAACCACATCAAATTAGCCCCACTGAGTCCAAATCATAAAACAAACCCTCAGAAACCTCAGAGATTAGCTATCATAAACTTCTAATTCCGTTATTTATAGCAACAACAATAGCCAAATAATCGTGTTTTTGGGAGCCTGTATCTTAGAAGGCACACTAGTGGGTTTCTCAAAAATTACGCTGGTGCCAGACTGAAAATATAAAAGTTATAGGGTTGATTTTTTTTCCTGCTTAAATTCTTATTTTTCTTTCTAGAATTTTCCAATAACCTCCTAGTGATTATTCAACACTACTCCTTGGTTACAACCATGTCAACTTCCAGCAGGTCTGCCTTCACTGGGAGGTGAAAGAAAATTCCACCTATTTTAACACTTGGCACCTTTTCTCTCTGTGTCTCTATGGCACCTTTTCTTCCTGCATTGTCAAAGGTGAAAATAAACATGAAGAGGAGGAAAACGAGCTTGCAGCTTGTAGGAAAATTAGCATTAAAAAGCAAATATTTGATTCCTAGAGTGGTACATGCAGTGTTGGCTGACTTTTCTTTCTCCCATGTTCTCATTCCTTTTTCATTGGGGACACCCCATGTCTGTCTCACACGCCCTAGGGAATCCTGCTCAGTTCACGTTGTTTCCTTTTTCTTGAAGTTATTCCTCTGCCAAAAATTCCATTTTTGCACCTTTAGCCTTTGCTCTTTACCATTACCAGCCCTTTTATATTCACACTCTGCCCATCTTGCTTACTTAGGTGAAAACTCCTCAGTGCAAGTTTTGTGCATCTCTGGGTTTGCACAAAATTCAGCATAAGTTGACATGCTTTAATGACAATTATAACACAACATAACAAAATACACAAGGTATAAAAGGGTATGTATGTCAAGGTTGAAAGTAAGAACAGTCCTAGAAGAAAAGTCTTCAGGCTTGTTGAGTCTCAAAAAGAATTCAGCATGGAATTTTGTACTTCTATTAGGACAGAAATAAATACTTGAAGTAAGATCCCCATTTTATTTATTTTTTTTTCAGATTGGCCATAATGATATAAAAATATTTCTTCTTTTACTGTGCAAAATTAGAGTTAAATCCAGGCTAAGCCTTTTTACTTTCTTGAAATACCATAGAAATATGTGATACTGCAAAGGCTTGAGACTCAAAACTTCTTTAAAAAGACCAAAAAAAATTCAAAAATTACATGGAAAGTGAATGTAGTTTCCATGCATTAAAAATTTCAATGAATCAAGTGAATCAAGAGAATGTTTGTACCGTCTTGATGTCATATATGTGTCCTATGATTGCATTTTGGAAAACCCTTTGGAGACAGGCTAACTTTTTTATTCCCATTTTATCAGGAGGATTGAGATACAGAAAGAAAGATCTGTCATCATTCTCAAAATCTGCAGTAAGGTCAAAAATTGACACATTCCTACTGTTCCAAACATAAGGTTGTGCTTCCAGTACAGATTGCTAGACAAAAACCTTTTTCAGAAAGCAGTAATTGATTATGCACTCCTGTGGATGTTGCCTTTAATATGCTACAGATGCTTGGATACTGCACACACTGGATTTCATGTCTTTCATAAAACAGATGACCAGGTGTAGAGAACTTCATAAGAATATTTCATATCTTAGCTATTCTGAGATTTTTTTTCATGCAGTTTTTCATATAGTGAGGCTAAGGATAAAAAGATATTTCATTTTCTTTCTCCTCTAATGTGCCATTTTAAGTTATTTAATTGTGCAAACAAAAAAGCAGCAATATAATATATAAGAATGTGTAAAAGAACTCTGTGGCATCATAGAATATTCATGTACCCTGCAGCTTTTTTATTCCTTAGCTCTGAATTACTCCTAGAGAGGCACTGAGACTACTGATGCAGAAAGAATCATTTTCTCAAGGTAGGTCTGTTGTTTTATAGTCCAGCAGTATGCCTGCCATTGTCACCAGGTGTTGGGCATTCCTGCCATCTGCAACAGTGTTTTGTCCTTATATAAAATCTGTTCACAGCTCTCTTACAAATAACAAAATGCTACTCCCATTTAGGGTTTTGTGTGGTGGCCACAGCTGTGTCCAAAGCACAGAATAGGAGGTTATTCAGGTTATTTGCTCTGCTGAGATCATCCAGGTATCTTTTTAGCTACTTCATATACTTAAAATTCCTGAATAAATCTCTGTATAATATCAGTTTAACAACCACAGTATTTTAGAGCAGGCTCATAGTTGTGTGAGCTGAAACTGGGGAGGTTGAGACAATCATCTCCTCCTGTTGCTGTTGTGAGAAGTGAGAGTAGGAGACATCAGAAGATTCATCAACCCATATGTGTCAGATCTGCTGAAGTTTTATAATGGATTGGGCTTGGCAGAGATCCTCCTCTTGGTTTGCACTTGGAGAGGTGAGGTATCAGTTCTGCTATTTGGCAGAGAACAAGAGCACTCATGGGTAGAGAAAAAGGAAGGAAATTTCCCCAAGCGGAGGAGACAAGACATATGTGTGTCATTTCTGTATTTTGCCCTGCTTAGCTGCTGCACAGAAAAATGGATGGAGCAAAAAGGATTACCAAGAAACTCCTTCTCCTCCAGGCTGGGGACACAGGGGAGTGTCTCCCTTGGAGTCTGCAGCTGAGCAGATATTCCAGAGACCCCAGGTGCTGCTGGAGTGTCGGAGCAGCACAGCAATGAGGAATCGAGAGCCATAAGCAGATCAAAGTGCATTCAAGAGCACAAAGCAAGTATTTAAGTCTTTAGACTTAAGAGCTTTAAATAGTGAATAGATAAGTATTAGAGAATATATATATAAATCCTCCACATTTCCTAAGGAGCTTTCCTTGATGCCATGCATAAAATAACTGCCTACTGTACAATATTCTGTATTATCTGCCAGCCACCAACAAGCACAAGATATTGAAGGAAATGAAACTTAAGTTGCAGACTGATGAAAATTCCTGCTTTTCAATGAATAGTCTAATGGAAAGGTGTCTTCAAAAAAGAGCAATTTAAATAATACAGTCCTTGAATTTTATTCATGGGTCTTCAAGTACCTATATTATAGCATTGTGAAAAACCAGGTGAAGATTGAACAGAGCTATAGAACCCACATATGATTATAAAATCCTATTTTCTGAAGTTTGGGATTAAAGAAGAAAGATCTACATATATCTTGGGCTGAGAAATTATTATTCCATTCAAGTAATCTAAATAGAAGGGTACAATTTTAATTATTATAACAGGATGCAAATGCAGCTAAATTGAAGAGTTGATTATTCACGAAATTATTGTGTCATTCTTCTACAAATAAAATGAAGCAAAATGTACTCTGTGGTTTGAAAGTTTAGGCAATACTAATGCAGTCAGTATATTTCTGATGTGAATCTCATTCAATAGTCAAGTGAGTTCCAATCAATTTTCTCACAGAATCTGCACGTACGAATTTTAACTGGCAAATTAGATAGATGTCATCTGTTGGCTCTTTTGGGAAATAAGAAATCCCTCTACGAGATCATCAAATTAGTTTTCACCAATTGTATGAAATGATATTAAGTAATACCAGGCTATGTTTTATTTATTTGAAAGCCTGCATGGGGCATTGATGAGTCAAATCCAACAAAGCAATCCCAAGGGTAATTTTTATGAAAATGTCGGTTTCAGACCATGGAGTGACTGTGGCACTTCTGAACGACTCACACACAACCTCAGCCACTGACAGAGGCAGGGCTGGCTTTGCATTCAGCTGAACCACAGGAAACAAAGAGATCTGCAGGTACCACCAGGTGCAACCCCCAGCTCCTGGGTGGGAAGCACCAGATTTTGTGGCCATTTGAAACCAGCTGATGAGGGCAATCTCCAGCTCCCAGTAAAAAATAGCGATTTTATTTCAGCAGGGGAAAGAAATTAAAATGGAGAAAGAAATAATAGATTTCTCATCATGGTCCTTTCAGATACTTCCTGAAGTTTTTACTGCCATTGTCTGAAAAGTTTTGCAGATTTGCCAGTGAGTTTTTGCACCATAGAGAACCACTTGGAAAACTCCTGAATATTTCACTACAAATTGGTCAAAACCTGGCATTTTTGTCACCTCAGTCAGAATAATCCTTGTCTGTCTGAACAGAAGTTTTCAAGTCTCACATGCAAGCCTAATACATTTTACCAAATTCCATTATTGTAAAATACACAAATATATTTGCTAAATCAAACTGTATCTATTCCAGAAGTAGTTATATGACAGTAGGAGCTATTTCTGTGTAGAGATGGAGTGAAATTGGAGTTGTGAGAACTGCAGCAATCAGTTATAAACTAGAGGGAAGCTCCACAAATAAAGACACTGAATCTGGACTAGGTAAATAAATTGTTTTCTAGTGGTGTGACTAAACCACTCGGGAACTGAATAGGATTGATTTCTTTTGTGGTCATGTAACTAAAATTAATTTTGTTTTCTCACTTTCCATATGTTAAGCATCCTCTTAAAATTAACTGTTAATTATTAATATAAATTAGTTTTAATTTTTAAGCCAATTGGGGATTTTTACAGTCTTTTATAAAACTTGTTTAAAATTACTCGGCTTCAGTCTGGACTCAAAATTACTTTAGTTTTAGCCTATCTGTAATACTCATTAAGGCAAACAAAAGGAAATTAATTTACCAACAACAACAAAAAGACACCTAATCATATTCCTAATAAATTCTTGTGGATTTTTTGAAGTAAAATAGATTCATAAAATGCTTTGGGTTGGAAGGGACCTCAGAGATCACCTGGTTCCATCCCCTGCCATGGGCAGGGATGTCACCCACCAGAGCTGCTGATGCCTCCATCCCAGCTGGCCTTGAGCATTTCCAGGGCTGGGGTAAATCTGGTGCCATGCAGGCAGTGGGACAGGCAGGGACCTCCAAAGGACAAGTCATGGCACCATTGCAGCTGGCACAGGCAGTGCAGACCCTCTGCAGGGCTTGAGGGGTGCTGGTACAGCCTAGCTTCCATGGAAAAGGACAGCAGAAGGAGGAATCTCTCTCACACGCTGTATTTCAAAATCTTCTCCACGCTGAGCTAAGAGCACACACTCAGGTGATTTTCAGGGTTTAAATGACATCTCTCTGTACCCTCAGCAGTGTTGCTGGATCATTTCAGCATCTGACACCACTCACAGCCCTCTAAGCCTTTGGCACCACCCGCAAAAACCATGATTCCCTAAGGGTGTGCAGGTGAGGAATGCCCACCTGCAATCCTGCTTCCACAGGACCCTGGGTGCAGGGAGCTGCCCCCAGGACTGGGCTCAAAGGGACAGAGAGGAGGGGAGGGTGAGAGAGAGGGCAGGAAGGGGAGGGAGAGCCCACTGGTGTCACGAGAGAAACACCCAGTGGGCTGTGTTCATCTTCCAGGCTTCACTTCACTTGTTCTACTTCTTCTTTATGCCATTCCCACACAGGAAAATGATATTCACTGTGAACATAATGAATGCATGTCAAAAGCTAAGTATAAGTAAACATATAAGGGTTTTTTTTTCCTAAAGATACAGCAAAAATCACAAAAACAGTGCAATAACTGGGAAAACGAGCTATAAGAGGAAATTCTAAAATACAGTTAATCCAAATGTTGCTATTTTTTACAAAAAATATTGGGCGTACAGCACATAACGGGAGTTCCTCAAATAACTTCAATATTTTTCTGCCAGAATATTCTAAAGGGG
>JANRGV010000084.1:66518179-66529766 GCA_024734035.1 Alethe castanea
TATATTAAAAAACCCCTAAATAAATAAGAAATAAATAAATAACAAATGAAATTAAAAATAACAAATAGAAAAATATAAGAAAATAAATATAAAAATAAAAAAAAACCCAACAACAATAACAACAGCAGCAATAGTAGCAGCAGCAACAACAACAATAACCACAATAATAATAGAAATAATAATGTACACAGGGTGTATTTCACCTGAGGACACACTGATGTCTCCCAGTCACCCTCCTTCAGTGTCTCTGGACTGTGACATTTTACTCCCTTGATCACAAATAAATTAAGAATCAGCCCTGTGCACAGGATGTTAAAGCAGCTCTGCTGAGAAGGGATTCCTCAGTGAAATTTCCCTGCCAGTACACAATTGCAAGCACTGATACCACTGGTGGACAGCAGTACCATGGCCTGGCTAGATAAGATTAAGTGGAAACCAGTGATTTGAAGCTAATGGGACTTGGAATCACTGTTTAACTGGCAGAGGCCCTCAGCAGTCTGAAGATTCAACTGGAGGACTGATATTGATTCCTTAAAATGAATAGCAGTAATAAAAAAATAAAATAGATATATAAAAAAAGTGTACAAGCAACGAGACAGGATAGGAAGCGGGGGTGGAGCAGATGGGGGATATGGTGGAGAGAGACCATCTTGAGCAAGAACAGGCAGTTCTGAGGAAGGGGAATGCTAAATTATACATCTTCAGCTAGTCTGTGATGTCTGATAGATGTTTCCTGGGAGTTATGCAACTCAGTAATTGCTGTTATTTTTTTTCTTACCACGCTGATTTTCATTAAACCATTCAGCAAATGCTAATTTCAGAGTCACTTGTCCAATTAGTCACGACACTTCACGGGTATCTCTGCTAGTGAGCAGATCCTTCAGCCTTTGCTCATCCTGAGCTTTTACCCCCTAAAATAAGGCTTTGTGCTTCCCAGGGCAAAGCTGCTAGGATCTGCCTTTGACATCTCACCCTACATAAGCAACTTGTTTAGTCCTGTGGTCAATTCCAAAAATGATGGCTCTTGTACGTGATACTCTTTATAGACAATAGGCAAATTATCTGCCAATCTAAGTTTTGACAGATGAAACAGACATCTTTGTTTATAACACTTAGAAAATAATATGTTTTCAGGGAAAGGGAAATAAGAAATTAGTACTTTTCTACTTTAACTAATTTGGATGTGGCTGTTACCAGTGTACAGAGTTCCTCTGAAAGCTGAAAAAACCCCTCGCTAATTGTATCTGCCAAAAAATCCCAATCCCAAACCCTCTTTTTGTCAGAATCTTGAAAGCAAAAGTTTTTTTTAAAAAAAGGAACTCTTCAAGAGAACATTTTCAAACAGCACTATTAAATCTGATAGCAGCATGCAATTCAATCTTTTTTTGCAGGTAGATATTGCACACAAGAATGAGGACTTAATTGGCACAGAGAGAATGTCTAATCTATGGTAAATTTTAATAATTCCTGGTTTATGGAATTGAGCAATGAACATTAATTTCTTTATTCTACTTTTATGATGCATGATACTGTAGAAATGGCATTTTATGATATTTCAATTCCTGCTGTCTGTACTGTTTGTAATGTATCTGACCTCAATTTATGTATCTGTAAAACAAAGGGAATGGTTCTGCTTATTTTCGCCTTTTTTTAGAAAAGCAATATTCCACTGATGAGAAGTGTTATATAGGAATCATTGTTCTTACCCTTAGAGAATGTTTTGTACATTTGCATTTTAATTACAAAAATATCATCATGATTATTTGCAATTATTCCAGGACAGCATAATTTTCACAAACACGCTGAATACACAAAATGTCAGGTATTTGAAGTACATCTTCCTTCACAAAAATCCATCACCATAAGTTCCAGTAGTTGATCATAGGATAAAGTTTATGCCTCCATTACTACCTGACTCAGCTTTGCTCCTTTTCACATCACAAGAATGTGGAAGATGTCCCTGCCCATGGCAAGGAGGGGGAACTGGGTGATCTTTAAGGTCCTTTCCAAACCAAACCATTCCATAATTCTGTGAAGAATGACCTGAGACAGAAACTTGTGTTTCTAAGGGACACAAAGCCAGGTGCTCAGCTTTGCACAGAGGTTAATACATAAACTTTGTGTCTGTGTTGATATTTTCTTCTGGAATTTCATGGAAGCCTGCACACTAAAATAGAGAAAGATTTGGAGTTTGGTCAGTGTCTCTTTCCAGTGTTCAAAATGTTGAAAACGTGTTTTCTTGAGTAAAATGCTTTGTTCAATTTTTTTTTATCTTCCTTTCCAGTTGAAAGAAGAAATTCAAAATAACCTTCAAATCATTTTAGTAAGAAAAAGTAATTTATTTTCCCAGGGTAACATAATGTTCTAAAGCAAGCTTCCACCATAACATTGCATTGAAAAAGTGGTCCAGTTTTACAGTTATCTGATTTCTTGGGATTCAGGACAGACAGAAAACTAACTGCTTGTGTTTCACACCTCATCCTCAGAGCAGGAAAGACAATGCTCATTTAATCAGCTGCCATTTGACACTCATCATTCTGTTTACTGGCCCCTCCTGTATTTACTCTGACCTAGTCAACTCCAGCTTCAAAAACATAATTATTAATTTCTTCCTGAACCATCTAGTGTGCTCATCACTTCAGAAACCAACTACTTCTTAAATATTAATTAAATTACCCTTGCTGGGAGGCAACAGATACCCATTCTACCAAGGGGCAGCTGAAACACAAAGAGATTAAAGTCAAGTAAATGCAAATAATAAGTATTGTCCAGCCTGAAACACCTGAAATATTTTCTCAGGGTACTTATCCCTATATCCTGGGTTGTTTGTTTTTTTCAAGCAGACTCAGTGACTTTGGCTGCTATTGCAGGAGCTCAGACTCCTGCCAGTCACCATCTCGGATGTGAAGGTAAGAGACCTGGAAGTGAGGGATGCTCAATTAATGACTGTTTGTGCAAAGTTTGGTTTAAGTGACTTGCTGGGCATCACATAATTGAAGGCAGAGATAGAAAACTCATTTACTCCCTGCCTCACCACAAGGATGTGTCCCCTTTCCTGTGTCCCTGGGCTTGCTCAGCCCAGCTGCTGACAGAAAGAGAGGATGAATTCTGACAGACAACTTCCTCAAAATGCAGCCATGATCTATTCCCAGAATTCCATCACACTTGTGCATTAAGACAGAATATTGCTGAAAAAATGTCTGCGCTTAAGTAATTAAAAGTTGTCCCATAGTTTAGACCAACCTGGGAACAGAAATTTGGTTGTGCAGGTAGCAGAGTCAGATATCTAACTATGAGTTTTGCCTAATTTTGCCATATTAAAGATGTGCTGTCAGTAATGTTCTGTCTGCTTGCATCCCTGTGATTTCCTCCTTGACAGCCACTCATCATACTCCATTTCCCTCAGAAATATTGCTCAGCTGACAGGTTCTGGTATCCTTCCATTGTCCTATTTACTTTCTTTGAACAGTATTTAATTTGAGGAGTTGGCAGAGTGTGCACACCTATGAGCAAATCATCCTAAACTGCCTTCATCACCAACAGGGAGAAAAAGGCATTTCCCAGGGCTCAGTTAATCTCACATATTTCATGATTGTGTGTGAGGACGTAATGAACTGGAGCTCAGCTGCACCCAGCAGTGCCATCTTTGACTGCAAGATTTACGTGTCCCCATTAGCCCAGATGAATGTGGGTGATTTCCCATCCTGGAAAAAAATAAATCTGAAAACACAGCAGTCCCATGTGCCCTGCATCCCCATCCTTCAAATGGAGAGACTGTTGGTATTTAGATAAATCAATATTTAGATAAACCAAGTAACTACAGGCACATCAGCCTGATGCTGGTTCTGAGGAAAATAATGGTTGACACAAGATATAGCAGATAAAGACCTAAAACAAGATGCTGTAAATCACATTTTCTTTTCAAAATGATCCTATCAAGCTAATTTAATACCTCCTTTCACAAAAATGCACATTATTAAAGTGTATGGTGTCAGTTTTGCATACCTAGATTGCTACAAGGCATTTTTTATGGCATTGCACACTATTTGAGCTAAAACAAAATCAGAACGATCTCTAACTCATAGTAAGAATATATAACAAGCAATAGAACAAGAGTAGGTTGGATATTTGAGGAAAATTCTTCACAAAGAAGGTTGGCATTGGCACAGCTGCCCAGGACACTGCTGGAGTCCCCATCCCTGGGGAGATTTAAAACCTGTATGGATGTGGCACTTGGGGATGTGGGTCAGTGGTGGCCCTGGCAGTGCTGGGGAATGGTTGGACTGGATGATCTCAGAGGGCTTTTCCAACCTCAATAATTTTGTGGTTCAAATGGGATAGAATTAGTCCAGACTATTTTTTTTCTCTGGTTCAAAAATATACAGCATAGAAAATGTTACTCTTAAAAGGATATACTCTGGCAAAAAGGCCAGCATCTAAAAAAGAGGCTCTTTTAAGCACATATATTGGGCAAATGCTCCAGTATGCAGAGCCTGGTGAGTCCTGCCTAAAATACTGTGAGTAAAGAGCACAGAAACCATCCTGTTTTTAAAATCCTACCAGGCAATAACTTAAAAGACCTTAGAAAGATTTTCTGATGATAGCATAGTTATTCTGGCTTAAATCAGATGATGGCCTTTGTAGAGGAGTCTCAGGTTCTCCTCAAAACATGCTGAGCTGGAACTATATTTTATTAATGTTTTTCCTCACAGAAAAAAGTTTGTTTTCTTCAAAGAAAGCTTTGTTTGATTTTAAGTTTGAGAACAGGAAGATCAGTTACTCACTGAAACCCTTCAAAGCCTCAGTATAGATTTTTCTTAGTGTGAGTGGAAATAAATTTGTCATTTTGAGAAACTCTAGTTGTTGGACTTTCCCCCTTAAATTATATGCTAAGAAAATATTTATGAAATAATGTAACAAATATTTTTACTCTCAAAGTAAATACTGACAATTTCCTAGCCAAGTCTGCTAGAAAATGTTGCAATTCAAAGCAGGTAACATTTTATAAACAGTTATCTTGTATTTATTTAAGGTGGAACTGAGCGGAGAGATGGAGGAATTTACTTAAGGGCACAGCATCAAAGTAAAGAGTTTTGCTCTCAGTTATAGAAAGATATAGTAGAAAAATGTGGAGCACAGAAATATTTCCAGCCTTGGATATATTCTATAAACTGAACCCTTCACCTCTGGCTCTTAAAATATTATGGCAAATTTATTCTTCACTTCTATGACAGAGATGTTCACATGGTGCATCATTTGAATAATATCTTGTCCTTCTTCAGAAAATTATTATCCAGGCTCAGTCCAACAGGGGCCAGAGGTGGTCAGACACAGACCAGAACTGCCAGTTTTGGGCATGGAGCATCACAAGTCATCTCTGACTGTGCTGGGAACATGAGAATGGCAAGAGCCTCCTCAATTTGTTCTGAACTGTTTTAAAATACAGAAACCTGATGGTTGCCAGGCTTCATTTTCTCTACCTGTCTGCATTCCCCCTGTTTGACATTTGACAGCATTGATGTCAAGGTGCTCTGTGTTTCAGGAATTATTCTTAAATATTCCAACTTTAACACAGACAGGAGCTCATTGGTAAAACAGATCTCTGATTTCCTTCTTATTTTTATGCTCAGAGCCATTAGCTCTGTGCCTTGTACTTGTGGCATGCTTGTGAGAGTAAGTTTAAATGCCTGCAGCAAGGCCTCAGAGAGAATCAGAACTCTTGGTGGAGTCACAGTGCAGTAATAAAAAGATACACACAAGAACAGCTGTAGCCAATATTAAACACTCAGCCATCAATTATTGATGAAATATGCTCCTTGTGCTTGCATTAGAATGCTTTTTAGGATCTTATTATTTAGAATTCTTAGTAAGGCTTTGTCAAGTAAATAGGGCTTCCTGCAGTTTGAATACCTTAGAAGCTTTAGGTTGTTTAATGTTTGGGTATTTTTTTTTTCCCACTTATCCAAACTCACTGACTCAATCTGCTGCTAAAATCAAAGCTGTGAATACAGGACCATTTATACAAAATGAACAAATCATAGAATGGTTTGGGATGCAAGGGACATTAAAGATCACTTTGTTTCACCCCTGCCATGTGCAGGGACACCTTCCACAATCCCAGGCTGTTCCAAGCCCCATCCAGCCCGGCCTTGGACAGTGCCAGGGATCCAGGGGCAGCCACAGCTTCTCTGGGCAATCTCTGTCTCACCACTCTCACATTCAAGAGTCTCCACATAATATGCAATCTAAATACACCCTGCTTCAGCCTAAAGCCATTTCTTCTTGCCCCATCACTCCATCCCTTGCC
This sequence comes from Alethe castanea, assembly GCA_024734035.1. NCBI lineage: Eukaryota > Metazoa > Chordata > Aves > Passeriformes > Muscicapidae > Alethe > Alethe castanea. The sequence continues at coordinate 66,524,487 of JANRGV010000084.1, forward strand.
CAAAGTCTCTCTCCAGCTCTCTCAGAGCCCTTTAGGCACTGGAAGCTGCTGGAAGCTCTTCCCAGAGCCTTCTTTTCCCCATACTTGCTTAAAAAGATAGTCTCACAAATTGGTATGCACAAGCCTACAAGTTGCTAAAAAAAAAAAAAAAAAAAAAAAAAAAAAAGGCACAAAATGTGGATGAATCTGGGCCAGATGCTGCATTACTCCAGTTAAACACCAGTGTTTTCCCCTTTCCTCTGGAGAGAGCACAACAGGCCTGAGTCACTTCTCAAGTGGTTTCACATTTGGAGAATCCAAAAGGCACAAGGCTCACGGAGCTGGTGATTCTCTAAAGCCACCCATTGAATGCACTGCCAGTGAAAAAGGCAGAGCAAGCTCTTGGAACATGCTGTGTGTGTCAGGATCTCTGCCCTGGTGCCAAACAATCCTTCAGCTACTGCCACTCAACAGCTTCCCACCCCCTTACCCAGGATCTGGGTTAGACACCTGAGTGCTGCAGCTTCTACCTCAGCCAGGGGCCAAGCATTCCCAGAGCCACCTGTCAGTGATGCTGAAGGAACATCTGGGCCAGCATTTTAAATCTTACACAAAACAAAACAAAAAACCCATTAAAATGACAACAGGATTCCAGCTGCCATTGATTGATTTTAGATTGGCTGAAGCAAAGAAAGTTTCCCTTTCCTTCTTTTAAACAAAGCAAAACAAAAAGACACTGTGGAAAACGTGTTCTTGCTAGTGCATATTTTGGGGTCAAATCACTATTGTTGGAGAAAATAAGTGTATGAGAACAAAATCTTTATTCAATACCAGCGCATTGTAAGCTAAGCTAATTTATGACTGAAGGGTCATTTTGGCAAAAGAATTATAATCAATTTATGATAAAGAGAGGGTATTTTGAATCGTCTCCTGTTGTATTTGTGTACATAAGGGATATAAAGTCAGTTTAATGCTACTACACAGGACAAGGTCCACAGTTATGGAGCATTTGTATTACAAAATGATACACGGCTTCTTACCAGAAGCTCAAAGATAATTATAATAAAAGATGTTTGTGACAATTTCAAAAAAGATTAATAAAAACTCTTGATAAAATTCTTCACAAGGGGCCTCACCACTGGTGATGTAACTCATTGCTCCAGTATTATCCATATTTTACTGGTGTCTAATCTGCCAATATATGGATTTCAATACAGAATTAATTGCAGATAGAAGATTTTCCATAGCATACTTATGAAGTTCCCATTCACTGATATACATTTATAACTTCAGGAGTGAGGCTCCTGCAATTCCTCCACCACTTCTTGTCAAGTTTAAATTGGTTTCTGAAGCTTCCACAGGGAGAGAGCTTCTGTGCTCAAGTGGCCTCCTACAGACACGGTGTCAGATCATGCAGGTTAATGAGACAGGAGCCAGAAGTGAGAATAAAGGCAGAGCAAACGGGTTAACAAACCCTCACCGAGCTTTGTGCCATCCCACACACACTGCCCATCTCAACACACACACCAGGCAGCAGGAAAAACTTGCACAGCTGATCACAGAAATCAGCCCCAAAACTGCCCCATTCAGTGCAGAAGTTCTGAGTGTTTTGTAGAGGTCAGATAAACTCAGCTCCCACACTTGATCCCAAAAATCAACCCCAAAACTCCCCCATTCAGTGCAGAAGTTCTGAGTATTTTGTAGAGGTCAGATAAACTCAGCTCCCACACCTCCCTTCCATCAATGGTCTGGTTTCCTTCGCCACCTCCACCACCAGTTCCCACGTCTGCCAGACTTCTGTGTACTTTTTAAGCAATCTGACATCTTGGGGAAAGATGAGTTGTACCTCCAAATGCAACCTAACCCAAATTATTATTCTAAATGTCCAAATCCAGCCTTTTGTACCCTAGTTGCAGTAAACAACCCAACATTTTAATGTTATGCAGAACACATTTCTGCATGGTGGTCTGCAAGCAAGTTTTGTGAATGTTACAAATCTAAAAATGGAGGAATTCAAGTGTCTGCATCAAACACACCAGCACTTCAGGGTCTATCTATGAGAGATTGAAAGCCCAGGAGAAAAAGGATTTCCAGGCAAAGGAAGCTCTTGCTGAGAGGGCCAGTGCTGCATGGTTGGCTCCCACAGTAACATTTGTGCCACACAAGGCACAATTTCGGTTCAGACAACATGCAAGTCCCATAAGAAAAAACATGGAAATTAATCTCTCCCATCAAAGCCTCCTCTGAAAAATCACACTTTGACAGGAAGTAAATAAAAATCTAAACCCCCCTAAAACCAACTGAGCCAAATTAAGGGAGTGCAACAATCCAGTTTAAAATTTGAAGTAGTGGGGAAAAGTGTCCCTAAATTGTATGGAATTGCTGCAGGGAAATAGCAGACTCCTCTCCTCCTACTCTACTTTGCTGGTCCACAGTGGGGAGCCCCTGAGGTGTTTTCCTGGGGTGTCCCAGCCAAGTTCCTGCCTGTATCCAGGCAGCAAACCAAGCTCAGTGGTTTAGCAAAGAGGGTCTCAGGTCACTGCTGAGTGCAGCCTAACAGGATAATGCAGAGCCAGCTATCAGCCCTTCTCTCAGGGTAATCACCACAGAATGGCTAATCCAAAAGGAACATTCTGCTTCTGACAAATAATGCTTTTGGCATGGTCTGGGATGGCCCTGCCTTTGGACAATCTTAATTCACACTGCTGAGACACAGAGCTGCACATCCTCACTCTACAACACCTGGGGCAGAGGCTCCCAGCCAGCTTTGAATAGACAGATTGCCTGGGAAAAGTGGTGGGGAGGAGGAGATGATCTCAAGAGAAAGGGAAATGGGCTCCAGAACAGAGCCAGAAGAAAGGAGAAAGACAAGGGAGGCAGCACATTGTGCAGAGAAGGGCATCTGAGAGAGCAGGCATTGAAGCAAATGGGAACTTCTTTGAGGAGTTTCCAGCCAGAAATCCAGTGATGGATGGAAAACAAGCCTGAATTAAAGTAACCAGCTGTAGTTGTTCATATTGGGGTTTTTTATGACTATCCTGTTTCCTCAAGACATTTTTGCATTTTTGTTCAGAAATATTATGTCATAATGAATCTTGACTTTTACAGTTAATCTCCTTATAAAAGATTACTGTAAAGAAAAGTCATGTCTTTCCCACGTTGAGACCCTGGTTAACTTCTTCAGCCACTGTAAAATGCTTCTTATCAGGGATTTACTTGCTCAGAAAAAGGCTGTGGGGCCGTTTTACTGCTTCAGGTTTCAGCTGTAGCTCAGGCACAGCCCGTTTGGTTATCTCCAAGTCATGTCCTGTGGCACAAGATAAGTAACATCTCAAAAAAACCCACAGGCAGTAGAGAGGCCTGGACCCATCTGAACAGTCTAAGTGAAGATCCATGAGAATTCTGAAATCATTAAAACCTTTGTGATATGGATGCACTCGGCCCAAGCTTTCTCTTGCAGAAATGTGTGATAAAGGATAAAGCTGTTTAACAACATTTCCTCTGTTCCAGGCTATTAAAAAAAAAAAAAAAAAACAACTTCCTGATGCCATCACAATGGGGAATTATAAGGTGCCAACCCAATGAGGTTAATATAAATAATGATTCCTCCTGAAGACAAAATGCTGAGGAGGTAGGAGAAAAAAATAAGTCATAAAATAATCAGTACTGAAGTATTCTTTAAGCAAGAACAGAGTTTTCAATAGCTTGACTGCAAACCTAAAATCCCACAGCGTTGGAAGGAGTAAGAAGAAAGTGAAAGCAGAAAATAAAAGAGCAAGGTGCTCTGTAGGATTGAATTAATAATGTAGAAAAACCTCCCAAGTAAGAAATACCAATCCTGAAAGGAAAAAGAAAATGTCACTGCAATCTAAAATACATCGTCAATAATAAATGCAATTGACTCTGAATGAGGTCTGTTGGCTCCTTTTTTCCTGTAGAAGTGCTGCAAATGGAGGTTACCTCCTACAAGCTGCCCTTGTCACATGCAAGAGAGAGATTTTGCTGCTCAGCTCCAACAAACTGAGGAGGAGCCTCTGCAGCTCCTGCCATCACCTGTGACCCCCTCAAACCACACAAATAAACTTGAATCCATCCCTTACCTTGCCCACATCCTGATAGCCAGGACCCACCTCCATTCAGCTGGGGAAGCTCCAGGGGAGCAATTAAATAAATGGATAAATGTCTGTATTCATCTTAACCAAGGCTCAGGGAAGCAAAGGTCAGCGTGCCCTCTGCAGCACTCAGGACACACCGACATTCCCACATCAGCTGCAGCCTTCCCATTTCTCTTTTGATGTTTAATTGATGCCCTCTCTCCCTAATCAGCAATAAGCCTTGATGAGGAGGGCATTATCAGGAGACAACTCAGTATGCTCAACAGAGGATGCTCTACAGGTCAACTAACAAACCACATTCTCAGCCAGATGTTTTTGGGAGTAAAACCAGTGTAAATTAACAGGCTTTAGAGCTGCCCTCGTAATTCTCTCTCTCTCTCTCTCTCTCAATTCATCCCCCTCCCCAAGTTTGGAAGGCACTTGAGAAGGAGACTAAAGAAAAAAAAAGTAATTTAAGGAGTTTTTCTTCACATTTTTATTAAACCAAGGCAGTAGTTTCTGAAATAGTATCTGAAATAGTTCTGAAGTAGTTTCTGAAGCAAACAGAAGTCTTTTACTGTTATATTTGAGTCTGAAAGCAGATTTCTGCAAACAGCAGTCTTTTACTGTTATATTTGAGTCTGAAAGCAGATTTCTACTCTATCTTTCTGTGGTGAGGGAAGCAACTAAAAGATCCTCATGCCTGGCTGTGCACAATTAAATGATCTGGGGACATGAGTCAAGCTAATTCATAAATTCTCCCAGATTCAACCTGGCCAATACAACCTCAGTGTGAAAACCTTTATCCATGAAATCAGCTTACATGTACCATCTAATTTCAGACTGAGACTTGAAAATTTCCCATAATCCACAAATCTGAAAGATGTAACAGTGAATGGTGGTGACCATGAAGGGCAGCCCTTTCAGGAGGGGAGCTGCAGATGTGTGTTTGGTTTGTGGTATAATATTGGTAGGTTTGATATATGGAAAAATCAAGAGATAACGAAGTATGTATCAGGGTGCTCCTTTTTAGTTTTCCTTTCTTAAATCTTTCTGAGTAGTTTTTATTGACTTGTGCTTGACCCACTACAGATAATTTATTTTTTCATAAAATTCTTAGGAATTACACAATAAAAATTAGCTGAAAAATTGATGGTGATAAAGTAGGATGCAGTAACAATATGTGTCTCAAAATGTAACCCACAAC
>JANRGV010000084.1:66550712-66584225 GCA_024734035.1 Alethe castanea
TTTCAGTTTGCTAATAATTTATGAAGATTTAACTCATTTGAATTAGCATGTATTGGAAGAAAATTTTCAGATATTTGCTCTAAAAGTTTTCATATTAAACACTAAATAGAATCAGCTGAAATCTAATTTAATTTAATGTAACATACATGTAAATAATATTAAACAAACTTTGTACTTGACTGAATACATATTTAAGCCTAGCCTGTAAAATGTAGGAATCTGTGCACTTCAGACATTTTAATATTTTTTAGTCATATCTGCCAGTAAAATAATTTAACAGGGGAATTAGTTCAGCAAATGTATCATTAGTTTATTTATTCTCCCAATATTAAGCTATTCAGCCAAACTCACAGCCTGGGGTTACCTGGACAAAAATTTGTTATTAGAATTGGCACAGACAGATTTCAGGTTAATTATTGCAACAGTTCATGTAATTTGGAATATATTTCCCTCTCAACTCCCAACTATACAGAAGTCAGCCAACTGCTAATTTGCTCATCTTACAGGATAAATTTAGAATGCAAATTTCTCTGGATTCAAAGTAATCTGCTAACATCTTTGTTCCAGGACATCCCCTCAGTGCTGATCACTGTCTCTAACTCACCATTGTTATTGAATGATACCAATTCTGATTCCCTTTTCCCAATACTTACATCAGTCTTAAAAAGAGTTTCTCTCTCTATGCCACCAAATCACTTTTGTATCATTGAAGTGAGATCAGGGCACTGTACAGTTGCTTTTTGTGTTTTATCAATTCCATGCAAAAACTGAAGTCTCCTGCATTATGCAAGAATAATTATGTGCTAAGGCAATTTGATAAACTCATCAGCAAAGGATGTGCTTTTACCTCCAAGCATTTGCCTCTGAAAAGAACAAACTTCAAATCATCTTTAAGAGCAGCAATTCCCATTAAGTTTTCCCAATGAAACATTAGAGATTGACTAACCTGTTTTACCTCTTCCTTTCCTGAAAAGATTAAAGTTTCCTGGGGAAGCTAAATTTGATAGGGAAGACTGTGGCTTTGCAAAGGAAGATTTGGAGATTTTAGTGTTTGAAATCTGCTAAAGGAATAAACAGTAGTAATAAAACGCCTTGTGCACTTTATTCAAAGCTAGACAAGCTACCCCTGTCAGGGAGACATTTTTATATTCTTTGTCATTATTTTTCTCCTTGACATGGAGGGAAACAACCATTTGTGAAAGTTTTGGTAGGTAACTTTGTAAAGAAGACTCTCACCCTCCCTGAACCCCATTTAGATGTCCTGTGCATTGATACAAAGAGAATCCCTGAGTCATCAGGGAGGAATATCTATCCATCACCATGGACCAATTCCCAACAATGCCACTGACCAGAAGATGGAATGGTCTGCACCCTTATCCAATTGCTCAAAGCTACCTAGTCACCTAAAAATAGAAGTACTTCATCAATCAGACTCTGAACCCCCTCTGCTGAACAGGCTGGGACTGCACTCCCTTTCTTTGATTTGTTGAGGACGTGTTGCTGCCTTTTAGTGCCAATCACTGGGATATGACTAGACCCCACACGAAGCTGGTAAAGAGCTTTAAATGAACAAGAACAGCAAGATTTTCAGCATCCCTAGGGCCCAACATCTTCATATGAGCCTTCTTCTGCCCTTTAGTATGAGAGCTCTGACATCTTGACAGCTTTAAAAGATACCCAGGAGGCAGAACAAGCAAGGAAGGTCTTCGTAGTCCATCTTGTGTTTTTTAATATGCTGAGGGATATTAAAACAGTGAAGCAGTAATACCTGGGGCTGAGGGAAATAGGTAACAAGACAATGCTTTAAAGTAAAATTGTAACATTTAGCTAGTGAGACAAAAAACACACCAAGAAATTCAGTCAGCAGCATCCCTGCCCATCTCAAGTTCTTCTCAAAGAAAAAAAGAAAAAATCAAATGCTTTGATTTATAATTTCAAAGGTTAAGTCTGAGTTACATCTCTTCTGGGTTTTCTGCTTAATTTTATGTCTTCTACAATTTACCTTTGAATTTTATTTCATCTATGAAAAAGGTCTTATAATTGCCTTATTGTCAATACACAGCTTCATAAGTATTCTGGATAAAGTGAAGAAAAACATTAATAAAGAATATAAAAAAAGAGAAATCGTGTCCCATATAAATAGTCGTTATCCACAGTTAATAATGATAAATATATAAATAACACATCTATCTTTAATCATAAAGAACTTCAAGAAAATTATGGCCTGGCACCGTAATTAAATACTGTAATTTAAATAATGGAAGTTTAGCAACTGAGTCCAAGGGGACCAGAGCCTGCCTTTTCACATGGCAAGAGAAACATTGAAGGATCAGTTTAACCATCAGCCAATGGACCACCTGTGCAGAGAAACGTGGCCATTGCTTTGCAGGTGAAGTTAACTCTGGGACTTCTGGGCAGGGAGGAGAGGCTTCTCCACAGGTGACTAAGACAACACATGCAATTAACTCTGGGACTCCTATGGTTAATTAAAAAAAAAAGAAGCTATCAAAAAACCCCCCATTCTCAGGTGCCTCCCTTCCACCCCCAGACCTACAAAGACAGAGATGAGGCAGGAGGTTACTCACCGTTGAGGAGTCACCGCTTCCAGTCTCAAGCGTAGCTCCCTCAGCACAGGTGGGTGGGTGGGTGGAAAGTTGACTAGCCCTGCCCCCATCTATGACATCACACTCTACCTCATAAAAGGTAGTGAAAGTGCTCTGAACTCCAGTCTGATTTCCGAGAGATACAGAAAAGAGATAGTGAGAGAGAGAGCAAGAGAAATATTGTGCGCAGAGGTGAGGAGAGAGGGGAGCGTGTGCTGAAGGAGCTATGCTTGGCCAAGGACCCCTCCACGATGAGTAACCCCACTGTTGGGGGGCTCCTCACTCCTTCCCACAGCACAGCCTCAGCATCACGGCCCCACAGGGCTTCTGATTCACAAGGGGAACATTTTTGGCACTTTTTGATGACAACCAGAGAGGACAGAAAGCTCTATCCCAATTAAATGCTGACTGGCATCAGATTGGGCGTGAATTTGGTCAATAGATTCCCAAGTGATTTTATTTTGTGTGTGGTTTTGTACAGCCAAACTGCACAAAAACATCCACACCAGTGCAAGCAGCTGAAATTCCAGTGGTTGCAACAGGAATTACACTTGTGTTCCCCCATGTGGGATAAACATCCAATTCCCACCTGAGGATTGACCCCTGCGCAGAGTAATCCAGAGGCTTGGGCCTGCTACACCACTGCATGAGGGAGGTCAGGAAAACAATTATGGTTTTCTTGCATTGAAAATGGGAACTGACAAACTGTGCTGAAAGAACAAGTGAGGGAAGTATAAAAATTCTGGGGATACATTTATTTACAGAGCACACTTTCAAGTTCCAGAAAATATCAATAAAATTGCAAAGAGGTGATGTTTTTAAAGATGTACATTTTTAGACAATGACAGCTATATAGGCTGAGGCACACTTTTTTTTTTTTTTTTTCAAACAACATCCCAAGGACAGAAACTGGAGGACTTAAAATGGGATATTCAGTCTACTTTATCGTAAATGGTATTTTTATAATCCAAATCCTGGAAAAGCAGGTTTGGGAGTAAACATAATTGGTTATATTATCCACTGGGATTTTCTTAATAACCTAGCTGTAGAGTAAAATCGAACACAATAGTATATTTTTTTTCTGCTGCTACACCTAACTCCATTAAATAAAACTGCTTAGAGAATGGGGGGCTATTCAGTGCCAGTAAAGACTTCTAGTGTAAGAGCCTGCCTTATGGAAGAGGAAAAATAAATGCTCCTTAAATGTCTTTTAAGGGTCTGTATTATAAGCACATGGAGTTAATATTGATGCTTTCTCTCTGGCTTTTTGGTGCTACAAGGTTCATGTGAATTGTAATCTAATCATGATTAGTTTTTCTGTCGTAATACTGATAAATGTGCATTCCCTGCTCTTTCAGTGTGTTCTTTGTTTTTCTCTCCTTTCCTTCTACTGAAAAAGGAAGTGTGTGACTCATGTTTAGTACCAGTCACTCCACCCAACAACAGAGTCAAGCATTTTCCTTCTTAATCTTCAAAACTTTTATCATTGTGGTTATCCTGCAGTATCTGCAGATGCTGCTTTTAAGCAGTGCAATGTGGAATTAAAAACACAACAAATGGGTGCCCAGTGGGCGAAATGAAGTTATTGTGCCTGTTAGAGATGAGATGTAACTGCAGGAACACAATGCAAAACTAGGCTGCAGCTGAGGAATGCTAAGTGATGACAGTGCTGCTCATAATTTATCTGTTTTCTCTGTACATCATCTCTTAATTACAAACTATTTGTACGTTTGAAGATGGAGAGGAGGAAAACCTCCTCTGGTCTCCTGTATTGCATCAACTCCTTATTAATATTTGTGTCTAATGGCCTGCTAAAGAGAAAAATCCAATTTTTAAAGGCTTTTATGGTAAAAAATACCAAGTAGTATTCACTGAATTCATAACTTATGTAACCTATGGCTGGACTACTGCACCACAGTTGTTTTTGCCAAATAAAGTAGGAACATATTTCGAACTCCTGTGACCACCAGACCTCAGGAAGCCTAAGCAAGGTTGCTCCTTCTGATAAAGAGAAAGATGTTCAGAGGATATAACCTTAAATATCATAAAAATTACACATGTAACAGCAGCTCTAAGATCTTCTAAAGAGGGAGTTTGGAGAGATAAAGAGTTAAATTGTCTTTTATTGGGATGAAACATGTTGGAGAAGCACAATTAAATCCTGGAAGACTGAGTATGGCCAAGGATATTCTCCAGTAAAAAGATAAGAAATATGGAGAAATATGGATAAGTCCACCATGATAATGTGATATAAACTGTTCAATAGATTGGGTGGCAGATTACACCCCAGATGGTATTTTGGGGCTGTACTACTTAAATCTGAAATCTTGTTTTGACCTGCTTAGTATATCTGTAGTTGAAAAAGGGAATATTAGGTGAAGAGCAAAGTTAAGACTGAGCTGTGTATGTAGACTTAAACATGTTACTGAATAAAAGCAGAGAAAGAATACACCTCATGAAAGCATTTTTTAAATGTATATACATTCAAGAAAGTGCAGAAATCTTCCAAATGCTCCAAGGAAGACAATTAAGATTAATTAAATGAATGCATGGAAATGCAAAGAGACAGTAAGTGAAGACTTTAATATCAAATATTTTCTTAAGGGATGCAAGTTAAGCCTCACAGCATAAAACAATGTAAATGCTGGTCAAGTAACTGATTCAATCACTTGCATCCAGGCAACAGAAATCAACTTAAAGTAAGGGTCCATGTTCAGTCTGACCTCAACAATATGATGGGAAAAAAATCCCAATGTGCTTTCTTTCTTGCTTAAAAGGATGAACACGTGGTGGGAAAGGCAGGCACCACACAGGTACCTCTGGGTGCCATCTGTGAAGTTTGAGCACAGAGAACCAACCCAGAGTGGTACAGACACAGAAGGCAAAAAAGGATGGATTGTAAGGAATTGAAACGAGAGCTGGAACAGGCCATGTAAAAATGCCAAAGTGACACTTATCATAAAAGTCTGAGAGCTTAACACAGACACACCTCTGACCCAAAGAGGGCCAGCTGCTCTAGGGCATCAGCATGATGGATAAGTGGGGAAATCCTTCTTGTACATTACCTGTCAGTTAAGGAATGATGAAATACGGAACATCCTACCTGACACTGAGTAAAGCTGTAGCTTCTCTAACTTTCTGACAATGGGAATGTTGAAGCCAGCTGCAGGTATAAAAAGGGGATGGAAATGTTTCTGCAGTCTTTTGGCTCAGATATTGATGCTCCAATGCAGTTTTACAGAATTCTAATTTGGGTTTTGATGAGATTTAGGACACATTACTTGTATACTCCATCTCAGTTTCTAGACATGCTATTACCTTCCTGGTAACCCAGTTCACAAGGTTTTGATGATGTATTAGTCAGAATCAGGAAGAACTGATGTTAAAAGAAAGCTTTTGAGAATATCTAACCATAAGAGGTTTGGATTGATTTTTCTGATATCAGATAGTTTTTTACTTTGACTTCATATCAATGTCTTAATCACATTATACGAAACAAACATGTTTTGTTGAAGCAGCTTCTTATCAGTCATGTAAGATTAGATGTGATAACAGAACTATTCTTCCTTTGCTTCTATGAGCTACATAAATAGTAATTTTAATAATAATATGTTCCAAGTGTAGAAGAAAACATTTCAGAGGCTACTTTTAACCTTCCTCACTCAGTTAGCTCTCTTCCTAAACGCCATTATGATCTCCCTTATTTAATGGAAACATCTCTTTTGTGGATTTTATTAAAAACTTTGTTGTAAGTTTTATTAAAAATTTTGTTGTTCGGTATTTGCAGTTGATTTTGCTCAGGCTGGAAAAACTTGCTGATATTTTCCCTTGAGGGCACATCTTCTTGTCTGTGAATAGGTTCTATGTGTGCCCTACTCATCTGAAATTCTGGTTGTCAAGAAGTACAATTACAGTCAAAGTAACTGATGAGTCTGAACTTTAGCTGTTATTCTTTTAATATCTGCAAAAGCATCATCTGATAGCACTTTTAGAAGCAGGATTTAGCGTCACCACTTTCCAACTCAAGGAGTTAAATAATTTCAAGAGCTACAAGATGTACTTCTGTATAAGCAACACAAGCCAAAATCTCCTATGGTGGGTTAAATCTGTCATTATGGAAATTCAGTCCCCATAATTCCATGTGAAAGAAACAAATCTCATTTTCATTTATGGCCTTGGGATGAACCTATTATCAAATCTATGCTGTGCATTAAGGAGGCAGAATGCCCCAGGGAAAGGAATTCTTATTTAATACAAAATGGTGATGCTTGGTCCCAAATCATCTATTTTAAAGGCAGTAAGACAGAAAAACAAGTGAACATAAGATAGCATCAAAGTCCTCTCTTTTTTAATAGTAATTCTTACAGAAATAATCCTTTGGGACCATATCTTAGGGTATGTTAGAATGGTCTTTGAGCCCTGCTAATTATTGTAGGGCTGGTGTAATTTGTGTATCACAAAGCCATTATATTCCCATTTTCTTTCCAGCTCATTCAGAACGGCCTGGAATAAGAAAACAGGCTGAAGTGAAGCTGTAACTACTGTAGCAGGAGAGCTTTGAATTTTTGAGTGCCTACTATTTTTAAAGCAAATGCAGTATGTAATGAAGCTCTAACCTTTTTCGATTGTCATATTTATTCTAAGTCTTAATCTTGAATCTGTAACACTTTACATTTTTTTCAAGGAATTAAATAGCTTAATATGGTTTGCTATCAGAAATGCTTTTCTTTGCAGAAAATTGTTCTAACGAGAAATTTCAATAAATTTAATCTTCAGAAATGCATGAATATTAGCCACTTGATAAAGCACAAGAGCATGTTTCTTGGAGCCAAAATGCTTCTTAATAAGGATAAAAGTCTGACCTGTCTAAATTTAAACCTACTGAATGCAGACATATAGGTGGTGTGTGTGCTTCTTGTCTTCATAAATATATTCTAATGAAGACAAGTGCAGTGTAATTTTGCTTTGCAAATTAAATTCTAGATAACATCTTTCTATTTATGCAGGATATATAGTTTCATATTTATGTATGTTTATACATGCATTCATATAAAATGAGGTGTTTTCTTAGTCCTAAGAATAGCCTTATATAAAAAAAATTTGAGCTTCAAAAGAATCAAGATTATTGCACAAAAAATATTTTCTTGTTGGATTTTTAAGTTGTGTCTTGAGCTTTGTTCATCTGTTTTTCCTTACATAAACTCTGTCTGCCACCATCTACCTTCTTTGAAGGAACAGCCATACACTAATGAAAATAAATTAACCTTTCCAGAGGCTTCTGCACAGGTTTTTCTGTGGGTCACAGTTATGATCCCCCTGATGCCCAAAGCTCAGGGTATGCACTATCATCCAATCCAGCACTTTTTAAAAAGGCAAAACCCTGTGAAGTCCCTGACACAGGAAAAATATCCTACAGCATCTTTCACTTGGCTGAATCAAAATGTTGTATAAATGTCACTTAAAAGAGACCTCTGGAGGACTCTTGTATAACTTTTAACTTGAAATTAGTTGATTACCAATATCAGATCTTCTCAGCTGTTGCACTGTCTACTCCAGGCTTGAATTCCTCCAAGGAAGCCAACTGCCTAAACTCTCTGAGCTCCTGGTCCATGCTCCCTTCAATGGGATGCAACAGGTAAGCTACACATAATGAACTAAATTCCTATTAGTGTCAAATGTTTGGGAGAGGTATTGCAAACAGCTTTAAAGCCACTACAGGTACTTCTATTTATGCTTCTTTTTTAAATTTATCCATCTTTTCATAGAATAATTAAGAATCCTTCAGTGTTTTAACTCTGAGAAAGCCCTAAGACAGAACTACCGTAAAATACATAATATATAATGAATATATGACCATGAGGGATTTTATCAGCATTCATTTAGATTAACCTGCAAAACTCACTGGTGCCTTTGTCCTTGAGGAGTACTAAATTGACTCAGTGTCAGGATGATGAACTTCTTATGTTACCACATCATCAGGTAGTCCCTTCATGGACACTGTACTGAGGCACATTCTGTGCCATCAGGAGTTGGAGACTCCTAAATTAGTCAGTTCAAACAGATTTGTTCCACGTAAAGGTTTATCCAAACCTGTTTAAGTATATATGCTTCACATAGCCATATATTTTGGAACTGAGTACGCTTACTATGGCTGTATTTCACCCTCACATGTATCAAAATATCTGCATACATTCAAACACTTATGCAGAGGTTACTTAAATATATCTCCATCCCAAACTGTCCAGCTAAAACATATTTCTGTATTTTTCATGTCTTTAATGTCTCCCAAAGCAGATGACATGAAGTACTTGAATATACAGTGTAGATCAAGGTCTCCCTTTAACAACCCAGTCCCAGCCTTCCTGTCCTGGAACTGTCTTTTCACAATGTTAAAGACCCTGAAATTTTTATTTCTCCCCTTGGTTGTTATATTAAGAAAGCAGAGATTATTGTGGAGTTCAACTAACTTTATGGTCCTGACTACATCTCAGTCCATTCCCAACACTGCAATTCTTTGATTTCATACTCCTATCCTGCTTTTGGTTTGGCTTTCTTCTAAACACATAATATCTCCTATTTCTTTGGCTTACTTCCTTATTATTTCCTAAGTGCTGTTCTTCACCCTCTGCTTCCACAGAATTACAGGATCAGAGAGGTTGGAAAAGAGCTCTGAGCTCATTGAGTCCATCCTATGACCCAGCACCACCATGGCACTGAGTGCCTTGCCCAGTCTTTCCTCAAACACCTCCAGGCATTGGTGACTCCACCACCTCTCTGGGCAGCCCATCCCAATGTCTAATCACCCCTGCTGTGAAGAAATCCCTCCTAATGTCCAACCTGAACCTCCCCTGGCACAGCTAAGGCTGTGTCCTCTTATTCTGTGGCAGGTTGCCTGGGAGAAGGGGAGAATTCCCCTCTCCCCTGCTGCCCAGGGTGCTTTGGATGCAGCTCAGGCAATCTGTGGTTTCTGGCCAGGGCACATTACTGGGTCACCTGGAGCTTTTCATCAACCAACACCCCAGTTTTGTCAATTTGGCAACTCTCCCTTCAGGAACCTTTCTTTCACATAATCCACTGCTCTTGCTTGGTCCAGGAGAATGAAATTGCTGTTTACCAAACCCCAAATCAACACTTTTTCCATTCTCCTAAGCATTTTAAATGCAAAGGTTCTCTCTGACTGCCAACTTTAAACAAAGGAAAACTACCCAGAAAAGCTTTCTGTTTCAGGGAAATGAAACACCCCATCAGTGGCTCTTAAGTAACTGCTCTTAATCCAAATTCAGTGGAAGATGGCCTTGCTCACTTTTAATAACAGGTGAACTTCAAACTACCTGATTTTGATTTGATTCTATAGAATTAATAGATAGTAACTTGATACTTTACTGCCCACACGATACCAACTTGCTTTTACAGTTAGAGTGATTCAGCCTTAATTAAAAGAAAAGTAGGACATGGAAACCCTTTTTATTAAAGGATCCATAGGCAGAATTAATAGGGAAACCACTGGGTGAACTCATCTGAAATAACTACTGGATGCTCACTGTTACTCTCTGATAAATAATGAGGCTCATTCATATTGGATGAGGACTAGCTCTTCCTGGTAACCTTACTCTTATCACTGATCACAAATAAACATCTAATTATTTTGTAGTATATCTGTATGTATTCATACTTTTATGTATCCACCCTCCCAGCCTGGGTGTTTTGTCCATTTTCATCATGTCCTACCCAAAATTAATGGGATGCCTCCAGCCCTTTCACCTTCCACTCCTCCTTTCAATTCACCGAGCAAGAACTCACAATCCTGGTAAACTCTCAATCCTAACTACACTGTCTTGTATCTTCAACAGAATACAGGGATCCTTCTCTGGGTATCACAGTTGAGCCTATTATGTTAAGATAAATAGGACTTGGAAAATAACTGGGAACTGCATCCAGGCTAAAGTTATGTTTGGAGTGTGCTTTAGCTATTGATTCCATACTTTTGGACAGTGTTCAAAGGCACGTGGATGCTACTTTGTATGACACTGCATATCTGTCTGCTTCAGAAGTTTAAGACTGGCAAATTTTCTGATAATACAGCTGATTTTATCTGTAGGGTCTAAATCAAACTTGAACACGATAAGGAGTTGCCTTGGATAAGGGATTTTCTTAAATTCTGTTCAATCTAATCCTACAGGAAAAACTGTGGCAAGTCTACTAATATAAACAAGAATTTAAAAATGCAAGCTCACAGCCTAAATGGATAGTAGGTAAATGAGCTGATCAGCTTCTGAGCAGCAGTAAACAGAACAAGTGGATATTTATTCTAGAATAGAAAATGAATATATAGACTTGTTTTATTGTAATTCTCTTGCTAACAAGAGGCAGACAGGAATGCTAGAAAAATAAAGCAGCCCTAGAGTTAGAAGTCAGATGATTTTTTTTATCCAAATAAGAAATATCATTAAAAGCAACTCTATTGAACAAAAGTAGCTCCCACAGAAAGGCAAGGCCATCAGCAAGAGCTAAGTATATGTAAATGGGATTTTACTTCACTGAGAGCAGTGCACTCTCAGCACCTCAGAGGATTCATTCCAATACAATACTGCAAGTGATTATGAAGCAAATATGCATTACCTTAAATAAACCAAAGCAAGAGACAAAGTAAATTATTTTGAAGTGCTTTAACTCTATAATTTCATTAAAGGAGGTTGTTTATTCTCAGAGGGGGACTAGAAATTGAATATTGAAATCTAAAATTGCAGAAACGTATATCTGTTTATGGACCAAGGTCAAAGAGAGTTTTATTAGGAATAAGGCTATCATCCACACAGTTTAAAATATTTTTAAAATATGCTGTAGTTTTTTATATTAATTTATTTTTGCTTTTATCTATCCTCCTCAGCATTTTTGCTTATTTTCTTCCCTGCAATCTTTTTTGGGTTTCCAGGGCTCCTCACTGAAGAACTAGTATTAGGGTTCTTCCTTATTTACTTTTCAAAACTCCACTGGAATCAGGAATTAAGAGTCTCACCTTGGAACATAAAGGGCCAAGCCAACAGACAGAAATTGTCTTTGCCCTCTTAATATTAACGAGAAATTAGCTGATGTGTGCTAACTCCCAATTGCCATGTCTAACTTAACTCGTAAAAATAATTTTGCTGTCTGCATGGAGGGAGTCTGATAGGAAAGATCAAAGGAGAAAAAAGAGTGGAGGGAAAAAGGAATGGGAGAAAGAAAAGGGAAAACAACAGTGGGTTCTTTACTGAAATAATTTACAATTCAGGACTGTGACATTTTCTTACTTTTTGATCTGCTTTCCTATTTGCAGCAAAGTCACTGAAGCCAAAAAGGACCCTTCATATGCTATGCTAGAATCATAACAATCTACAGAGGAAAAAGCAAACAAGATCAGCTTTATGGTTATTTTCAGAGGTAAACCATACTGAACTACTGAATCTTGGGGAAAAAAAAAGAAATAGAAGTTTCATCAAAAGACATACGGCACATTAAATGTTATGTACACAGTAGTTTTGAAGTTGTTGCAACATATTTTTCTCTAACAAAACTGTAAGAACTGTGGGGTGGCTTTCATCTGTCTTTTAGCTTTTAATTGGTTTTATGTCTCTTTCCTTTATATATAAATATGCATACACCCACACAAAGATTCAAACATACATATGCATGCATTCATTTCATTTATAAATATTGATTAATATTCTTAATAATGAAAAAATTCAAGCAGAGATCCTACTCCTGTAATAGTTCTGAAGTCATCTTTTGGATCAATCTGAATTGTCTCATGGTTCTTTGTAAACACAGTAGTAAATTACAGCATTGTAAAATTGTCATGGTGCTTGATATTTACATCAAAACACTTAAATATAGCACAATCATCACAGAAACTTACTTCTGTAGTCATAGGTTGGGAAGCTTGAGTTCTGGATTTCTATGGTACTTCTAACATTGTACTGTATGCAAGTTGCCAAATAATGGTATTTCATTTTAGCATAAATAAAATACTGTTTATTTGTAATTGGCTATCCAAGAGAGAATGAAGAAGAAGATGGAAGCAGAAGCAGCAAGTAGACAAGCAGATGTGGATGTGCACTTGGATACCAGACCTCTGGATAGCAAAGGCGCATACAGTACCCAGCACCCTGAAGATCGACAGCTCAGAAAACACTGCCAGGAAAGCTCTGCACTGACTGGGTCATGCCAGATCACAAGATAATGCTCTCACAAAGGGATGCACAGGAGTTCAACTCACTATAACTCCTCCTGCTCAGAGCACCAGCAGAAGAAGCAAGCTGGGCAACCTTCAAATTTTCTGCAGTTCAGTTTTACTGAGTCTTTGGAACGGACCCACATAATTTCCATGGTTGAAGCTCATTTTGCCTTTGAGACTGACTGTGAAAACCCCACCAAACAGAAACACAATGGTGATGGAGCCTGGGAAGCAGCGGGTGCCAACAATGCCAGACTGGAATGATGAACTCAAGTGGTTTGGCCACTTATAATTCCACAACGGATGGGGATGTTCCGGGAACGAGGAGATGCGCAAGGCTCACAATGGCTTATTCAGCATCCACAAACACTGAATAAAGAGACTCCAGAAAAGAAACACACACAACCACAAAAGCCAAGCCAGGAGAAGCACTGATTTGGGGAATTTCAGAGAGATGAACATGACAACTCAATGGGTATGAGAGGCTGGACCCAGATGGCAGGAGATAAGAAAGGATCATTGCAATTACGATGCAGCACAGCTGTCAGTGATACAAGGACAGAGCACGCCGCTGGTGTCAGGAAAGTGGAAGAGGATCTGTTCATTGCTGTGGGAAGACCAAGGTATTAAAATTACATACGTACATACGTCAAGAAGTGAAGACCAATTGCAGGACAGACACAGGAACCTTTAAGCAGCTCCTTTTAGGATTGTGTATATGACTTCAGAATGCCTGATCCAAGAAAGCCTGGCAAATGTTTAAGACCTTCCATAGTGCTTTGCAAAAAAAATAAAAATGTTATGTGACTGAGAACACTTTCTGTGACTTCTGATATGTTTGAGGAAGGCCAGTGATGCCACTGGGGAATCTCATGGATGGAATGAAGGGCACAAGTTATTTGTCCTAATAATCTTCGTACTTGATTGGGCTTAAACAATGAAAGGGTGCTTTTTCCAAACAAAAACCTTTGGAAACAATTTGTTTTGAGCATCTTAGGTCTCACAAATCACTGTTGTTTTGAAAACACTCAGGAGAGTGGAATATGTTACAAATTTACATACATATGGTCTGTACTTGAGTTAGAGGATAACAAAGATGTCATGGGGCTAAACTAGTGTGGGGAAAAAAAAATCATGAAGAGCAGTCATTGCTTCTTCTTGGTTCTAGCATACTCCCAGAGGCTCAAAGGCCAACATGGGAGAAGGGAAACAAAAAAAAAATGTAAAAAACTCATTGCTTATAATATTACTGCTGCCTGTCTTTATTTCTACAAAAAGCTGTGTGTAAGAATTGTGTAGTATGCATGGAAAATAACTGAAGTAACTGGGTGGTATTAGAGTAGATAATCACTGTGCTTGCAATAGTACTTGAAAATAGCATATGCATCAAAATTTAAAATATTTTGCTGGCCTTCCAGTCTTTTGCTAAACCTAGTGTGCTTTGGAACCTGAGTGAATGAATCCCATTAGTCATCACCATCTTAACAATATGCACTTCATATACAGTTGGCTTCTGCACAGAGGAAGGAAATTACCAGTAGTAACAAAGGAAAGAAGATTTATAATGAGCAAATATACAAAAGCTCCAAATAATTATAATATTCACAGCTTGGCAATGACTTTCTAGGCTATGAAATTACTTTTCTTTTGGAAGAATGAAGATTCTACAAGGTTAGTATAAACAAAGGGTAATTGGAAAATCAAATTGCTCTACACAAGTTACTTTAAGGCCTGGAATAATGGTGATAGAATTTAAAAAAAAAAACAAACAACCTTGCTTATGAATCAGTGGGTTTTTGTTTTGTACATTACTGAAATCAAGAATGCTCCCTTTCAAGTGCTACATGGGAAACAAATGGCTAAGCACAAATCCCAGCTTACCCCTGACACAATGAGTTCTCCTCCCAGGTTCTGAACTTCTGCCTTCACCTTGCTGCAGATATTGAGCTGGTGGCAGTACAGGGCAATGCGCTGCAGGTAGGCCAGCAGGTCCTGCTTGCAGGCTGAGTCTGGGCACTGCAGACAACACAAAGACTGATCAGATGGAGCTGAGCTCATGAGATTAGAGACAGGTAGTCAGGCAGTGGCAGTGTGTGTGCATTAGGTGGATCTATTCCACTTTGTCTTTACATGAGGTACTAGATAGAATGTGAAAACTTAAATTCTTCCTTTCATTTAACTCAAGATTTATGAATTGCAACCTAAAGATGCACTCCACCTTTCTGAAAAATGAGAAACCTCTTTATCAGAATTATGAAAATAATAATTTTAAGTTATGCTCTGCATTTATTTATGGAATTGTACTGAGCAGCCAAAAGACAAGGTTTAACTTGAAACTCCAGGCTGCCTGTTGGACATCCAATTTAACATCCAATATGGACCAGTTAATGTCCAGATAAACCCAGTTCTGAGTGGTTGCCCCCACTCTAATGCCAACTCTTGTCTGCCTGGCAGCTCCCCTGGCATTTGTGCAGACATTCAGAGGATTGGATTAGGTCGAATGTGCTGGATTCTCTGAGGGTTTCATAATCAACAGAACTAGAAAGGGCCCCAGTACAATTTATTCATAGTCTCTGGGACTCTTAATAGAAAATGCATCATCCCTTACAATATCAACAGCATAGCAAAGAACAGCCTCGTAGTTAATATTCAAAGGCTTGCCTCAGGAGAACAGGCCTCAGTAATTCACTGTGATCAAACAGAGCTAAAAGGGTCCACTGCTAACAGCTTGTCTCCCATAAATACTCTTTGGGGCTACCCAGCAAAGCCTAACTGACAATGGTCCTGCAGAGCTTGGGGAACAAAGATTCCAAATATGCCTTTTTATCACCTTACAGAGTTTATGTTCAATTAAAAAAAATATTATGAGAGCATTTCAAGAAAAACTGATAGAATTAAATGCACATGAGTCAACAACTTCACAACTCCTACCTTGAGATCACAGCTCCAGTCCCAGCAGCTAATGCTGGCAAGGAATGTGTTCATGCTGAAGTAGCTGGATATATTGTTGTCTATAACCTCAAAAGGAGTCACTTGGCTTTTTTCTCGCCCTTTATAACTCATAATAAACAAAGCTGGAGCTTCACTGTGGCTGCTACAGAGCCTCTCTTCCTCAGACAGTTGCCACACCTTTCAGGCATTAATCCCTTAAACACCTCCCTACCAGTGCCAATTTAATATAAAAATATTTACACAGTTCTTGAAGTCTGTGAACTGAAAGGAATGAATTTAAAGCAATACTTCTGCAGAGCTGTAGAGGCTTTAAATGTAAATACTTTGGAGTAAAAAAAAATGTAAAGGCTCTCTCATAGGAACAATAATTAAAAATGCAACTGTCCATAAAAATTTTATATTGCATGAGGGTCTCCAGAGTTCTGTGAAATATCATTAAAGTGCAAGCATTAAAACAAATACTTAATTCTCAAAATAATTTCACTTTTTATTATTAGGGTTACAGTCCTCTGAAACTTAAAATGTGACTCAAGTCAAGGCACTCTAAGCATAACAAGTCTCCTTCTGTTTCTCTCTTTAAAATATTCCACCTCTGCAAATACTGCAGACTAGGAATTTCATCAGCTGACAGATGGATTTCTTCTTTCTTGAGTTAAAATGAACAGATGCTACATTTAAAGGACTGGAATGGGTTAACTACAGCAAAAGGGCTTGCTGCTGCTGAAGAAAACCTAAACCCAACATTTCTGAGGTTACAGGAAAATGGGCAGTTTTGGGGATTTTCCCACTCTGGCAGGGTGTGTTACACACTATCACACTCTTACTTGAAGAAGAAAATGACATTCTAATTTTGAAGAGAAACACTAGAGGCAAGAATTTATCAGTTCCAGCAAATTTTCTCTTGATGACAATTAAATGAAATAAACAATAGGAAATTTACAAAGGGAAAAATAGTGAAATTTAATTTGCCTGAATCTAAAATTAGCTATGTAGGACTTGGATTTGAAATTTGGCTCTTGACTTTTAATATGAATTTTAATCTTGAATTTTAATTCTTACTCTCCAGATAAACAGATAATCCAATGTGAAGATATATGTACAGCAAGATCATCTGTCCAGCTGTGACACAAATTTGGTAAAGGAACTGAGGACACAGACACCACAACATGCACAGCACACTGAGGCAAAGCAAAAAATAGGGAGTTAGAGAATCTTGAAGGAGTAAAGTGCCAAATCAAGGGAAAACTGCTGGAAGAATGAGTCAGAAAGAATTTAAGGTTTCCTAGGCAGGTGGCAAAGGGAATGGAGCATCCAAATTCCTACTGCTTTTTTAACAGAAAATACATTTTGGATGTGATGATCTCACAGGTCTTTTCCAGCCTGAAAAGAGTCTCTATCTAATTCTTACAGGCCCAGAAATGAGGCTGGGGAACAAGTCAGGCATTTCTGAGCTTTGGAGAGACTCATTTATGACTTTCTAAAAAAAAAAAAAACAACAAAAAAAACACATTTAAAACATTTCTTTTGTTCTGCAAAATGCTGTTGGGTCTAGAAGAACCAACTCCTATCTAATGGGAAGAGCAGGATCCAGACTCCCAACAGGTAATTTTCTGGTAAGACAGACTTTTCCTGCAGAAGGTCACTCATCCATAGAGGCTAGGTTGTATTTCCACTCATTTTGGGGCTACCTGATCAGCTACTGCCCGTGCCAATTTGTCCATCCTGGATCCTGCCTCTGCAATCTTCTTGGCAGCATTAATGACATCAGAAGTGTTCTTCAGGGGGCCTTTCCCTCTGTGAAACACAAGACAATTACCCACAATCTCAATAAATCACAAAAAGCAACAGTTTTAGTGACCCTGTTGAGTGCTTCATTTTAAAATAGTAACACAAATGTCTTATTAATTTATTAAAATTTTGCCTTTAAGTACTTTATAGTGTAGCTTGATTAAGAAATCTGTCTGCTGTATTTCCTCTCCCTTACAACATGCCTCACTGGCAATTTAGTCTGATGGTGCCTTCAAGCACATGAGCTGTACTTAATAGTATATGCATTTTTAAGTGCTCATTAAGCCCATGGTGTTCCTGGAATACACAACTATTTCAAAATTATGTGATTTTCAAGCCAGTGCTAAATGTTCAGCCCATCATGTCCAGGGCAAGAATGTCACATTTTAGAAAGCATTTTTTTAGTAGATTTTCTGTTTGAAAATAAAGAGAGGTGAGGCATAATCATTATTTTACACTCTTGAATGTTACACTTAAAACACGTATAATTAGCTTTAAGCCTGATCTTTCTCTGTGTTTCTAAGTTGACGCATAAAATTCTGATTTAGTCACTACAGCTACTAAAATGCATTAAGACAAAAGGTCTCCACAGACTTTCCTGAGTTTGTTTCAGACTCAAAACTTTAATCCTGCTTGTACCAATAAAATTGCTGCTGCTCCTGAGAAAGTCTCAAATGGAAGTGAGTTTCATTTTCCATTTTTTAATGTGGAAAATCACAATATGATCAAACTTTTTTTTTAATGAAACAGAAGGCATATTTTCTAAACACACCATTGCATTGTTTTTCGATTTTTTTAATCAATAATGGCAAGAATAACATGCTGAAACGTATTTCTACTTTAATCTTCTTTCCAGGCTTTCATTACCACCTTAAACAGATGAAATACAAGTATCCCACTTCTGGTGAACTTAAACTGCAGCAAAAATACTTCTTGGTGACCTCATGAGCTTCTACATTAATTACACGAGCAGTTCTGACTGTCACAACACCATGCATTTGAAAAATTATTCTATTCTAACACTGCTGAGGTTAGAGCCAACCAAAAAGGTGTGAAGGGCTTGTTTCTGTTTTAATGGAATATATTAAACAACTTGTTATTGAATCTGATGCAGAGGTGCACTTTGATATTTTTTATTTACTTCAAATGTGTCAGTAGTTTGTATCTCATTCTCGAATTAGTTTTTCCTTTTGATGCTAGAAAATATAATTGTAAAACTTTTAATTCCATGTTCAATATATCAAAGGTTGTCCAGGAGGCTGCAGAAACTGTGCATATTCTGGGCTGTTGCTTTAGGCCATCCTTTCATCCTTCCATGATACAATGACACTGTTTGCAGATTTCACTGTATTTTTTGCTGGCAGAAGGATCAGAGACACCAAGAAAATACAAGTACAAAAGTAGCTGTATTAAAGAAATTTTACAGAATTCTGTAAATATCTGTAAAATATCCTGTCCATCCAGTTCCACCCCCTGCCACTATCCCAGGGTGCTGCAAGCCCAAACCAACTGGCCTTGATACTTCCAGGGATGGGACAACACAAAGAGATGAAGAAATGGATGTCTAATTTTAATCTTGAAGAAAACCAGGAAGATTTTTGTCCTGTTTTGTGTAATCACATTTTGATAAATACCATTTAAACTTTTGAACCTACTTTAAAAATAAACCCTGAACAAAATTTAATTTACTACAGTTATCTGGAATTAAAGAATCTGTTAAACTGTTCTCCCTGGTGTGATTAACAATATGACCACAGTAAAAGACAATAATTCTGTTTACATTGTATCATTAATGAATGGCCTTTGGACATTCTGCAATTAGAGAAGAACAAGACATTAATGGACAAAAGAAATGAAAGCAAAAAAAAAAATCATTACTGACAGACTCCTATGAAACATTAGATCAAACCAGTTTCATTTCATTTGGGATTTTTTTGGAAGGAAGTTCAGTGTTCAAGTGATATAAATAGTTTTGCCATTATTTTTGATTGACATAAATTATGCTGAAATATTGAAAGTTCAGAGAGGCACATGCATTTGGATGGGTACCAAACAAAATGTCACTTAGTGTCTGTAAGGTCACAGACTAACTTTGCTGCTGAAATACAAAATGATCTGCAAATAAAAGAGACATGCAAATAGCACAAAAACTTCATGTGGTTAATCCCACTTGGACACATACCCAGGCCAG
The DNA here is from genome assembly GCA_024734035.1 of Alethe castanea. Lineage (NCBI taxonomy): Eukaryota > Metazoa > Chordata > Aves > Passeriformes > Muscicapidae > Alethe > Alethe castanea. The sequence continues at coordinate 66,570,457 of JANRGV010000084.1, forward strand.
TGTATATGATCAGCGTTCCTTGGCTTTGCATCCCCAAAACCACAGCAAATCATCTCAAAAGGGTCCAAATCAAGCAGGAGAGGGAAGATGTGGCACAGCTGAGCTCCTCAGCTGGGGTTATTTTGTCCTTACCTGGTGAAATCTGTCATTTCCATCATAATCATGCACATCTGCTTGGCCAGAACAATGATGTCATTGCCACTGTCATCCCACTTGGCCACCTCTGCATCCAGCTTGCTCTTTTCTTGGTGGAATATTTCCACCTGCTCAGCAATCTTTGCCTTCTCCTCCTGGGGCAGCTGAGCCATGATAGCCTGGAGAAAGAAGAGGAGTTGGGCATGAACAAAAGGAAGCTACAAACTGGTCCCAACAGCTTCAGTTTCTTTTTATGGGAGTTGAAGACACCAAGCAAAATCCTGTAGGCATTTGATTTCTGTCAGGACAGGCAAAAGCACAATCACAGCATGTTTATGCCTCTTCTTGCACTTTCAAGATGATAAAATTTATATTTATGGTGTTGTCATTATTCACCAGTTGACAAAGGAGGATTAAATCTCAATTATGAGGAAGTATAAAATGAGTGACATTTATGGGACAAGGCAGACTGAATTGCTGTGTCTCCCTTAGTCTCATCCTCTGTCAGAAATAGAGGATTTCAGATTACCACAACACTAAAGTAAACTATGACACACAAGACAATACATTTGAAGTGAATTGAAGCAAACATATCTTTTAAATTATATTTTGTGGTCTAATTTTCTCTTGGAAGAGATGCAAAAAGGCACTGAACAGGTTGGTACTGATCTGCCTCAGCATGAACAAAGCACTAAGTTCCTGCCCCCCTCCAAAGAAACCCTAAAAAATTATAATAATTACTTTTGAAGATCAAATGGACACTCTGAATAATGATTTCCAAGTTAAGCTACTGTTTGGCTCTAGGGGTTCTGAAGACCACATTATGCATTTAATGGGGTGTGACACATACTTAAGTGTCGTTATATTTTTTTCTTGTTTATGTCACTTTCAATCAGCTGAAGTCTTTTTCTACATATTCTTAAAATGCTCTTGGCTCTTAAAAATTTGTAATTGACCTTTTCCAAAACTGAAATTAAAAAGGGTTATACACAGTAGATCAGAAAATGAGAAATTTGCAAGTTAATCAAATAAAAATTCAAGACAAGTTTTAATTAGGCCTTATCAATGTAACTCAGCAGTTTCAAATGTTAGCATAATAGTCTTTGCACAGAAAAATGAAGTGTAAGTCAAGCTAATAAATAAATACATAAAATGCACATTAAACAACAGAACTGAGGAATTAACTGAAGTTAAGAGAATGTGATAGGAGTAGTGAAATTTGGGAAGTTTATCTGTATGAATTGCCTGTGGTTTCTTCAAGTGGCAGCTTCACCTGAACACACTTTAAACAGTGCTTTAATATTTCTGCTCCAGCTGCTGATGTGCTTTCAAAGCAGCCATATCCTAAAGCAAATGCAGCCTGTAAATTCCAGTTTTATTTCTACTGAAGACCAATACAAGTCTTTCTACTGAAATACTAACAGCCTTATCAAGTAAGCATATTAAACAAATCCATTACATTGCACAAATCAAAGTGTTTTGCATCTTTTCCACAGAAAAGGTTCAGATAAAATTCTATTCTGCTTAGCACTCCAGACTGAGGACTGGGAAGCTTCTGCCTAGAATGTTTCCCTTTTAGGTTTTTATGATTTGTTGCTTTCTGTACCACATTACAATCTATGTTATTCAGGAACTGTCTTTATGATATATTATGTTTATACAGTGTGTAGCTGATCAAAGCAGAAGGTTTTAAGTACAGCAGTAATAATAACCACAATAAATGTAATAGACTTTAAGACTCCTAAATCCCCAGGTGAACTCGATTCTTAGTAAGAAAAATTACTGCAGTCTTTACTTGGGTTTCAGATCAAGACAGGATGACATGCTACCCAGTCCTAAATGTAACTAAAAAGATGAGAAAGGGTGTGAAATTTGACAAAATAATCTGTACTGTATCTCATTTCTGTTATACCTGAGATTTGCTTTAGTAGTCAACACTTTGAATATCTCAAAAAAAATACAAAAATCACAAAAGACAGTCAACTACATCCAGAACAGTTCTGTTGTCAGTCTCACAGAAAGGAATCCAGGTATTTTTTGCCTTAGAGACGTCATGATATAACTCTAGTTTTTCTGATACATGGTTTTCTGATATATTTAGGGAAATAATTTTAAGACAAACAGAAATCTCTGCCCATTCCACTGGATCCATGCCTTGCATTTCTCCCACACCTCTGAGTAAGCTTCTTGCAGATTTCTGTTACTCTGCTGTTGCTTTTCAGGGTGTAAAACCTTTATGTCAAGCCTTAAGCACAGCAGCTTAAACTCCTCTCTCCTGATCCCCTAAGGTTTTGCAGCATCTTTGCCTGCTGGTCTTTAGCTTCTCAGCCCTACAAATCCTCTTCCAGACTCCAAGGTAAGAAATCCCCATTCCAGCTACCAACTTTTGCTGGTGTTTGAGTGTGTGGGGAGGATGCTTCTTATTTGGTCCATAGCTTCACTTCTAGCACATCAGAACAAACCAGGCTTGTGTGAAGCAGCCATGAAAATAATTCAGATAATTCCCAGTTTCCCACTGGTTCTCTCCTGGAAAATGTTAAAAGGCCTTTGTTTTAAAAAAACCTTTCTTTCCAGTCAAATATATTTTCATGATGCATAAAATTATATTCTGATTTTTTTTTTTTTAAATGAGCTGAGAAGCCTATTCAGTAAAAGGTAAAACATTCATCAGAGGGTGGCATAATCCTGAGTGTTAGCAGGGATATTCCTGAGTGTTAACAGACTTCACTTCCCCAGCACCTGTGACCCCCAAAGCACTCATCAGCTTAATCTGCAATCCCCATGCACAAGCTGAGGCTGCAAATCACAGTGACTGGAGTTTATCATGATGTAATTACCCTGGTGAAATTACATTGACTCAGTAGCAAATGTCTTCAATTACAATTAAATTACAGGGACTACTCAGTAGCTTAAACAGATCTTCTTGACAGGTTTGCACACTGGGAAACATGACTAATGTAAGATTTCTCTGGATACAGCACATGGTGCCCTGATGGGATTTTTTTTTTTTTTTTTAATTTGCTGACTACTCCCACGGTTTCAGCACATTCCAAACCTGCAAAGCCTTCTCTTACAGCACTAACTGGAGCAAGCAGCTGATAGTAGGGACCACAAAAGCCTCAAGATCATTCAATAAATGCTACTTAAATAGGTTTGACATGAAAAAAACTTCAACACCTCCATCAGCCTGGTCCCATCCTTTCTTAAACAGCCCTGAGGACTGGAATTCACTGCCTGTGCTTTGTGAGGCAGAGATTTTACTGGTCACTGCTGGAGCCTGTGGGGTTTGTACTCACCCTTGCACTCTGGCCAGCAATGAGCTGGTCATCCTCGGTCTGGACGCTCGTCCGGCTGCGCACATCGTAATCCTCCTGCTCGAAGTCTGAGTCGTCCTCGAGCTCCTCAGGGGTCTGCAGAGAGACAGACAGGGAGGGAAAACCACAGAGAGGAGATGACAAGCTTAAAAAGGACACAGAGCAAGTCCTATGCACAGTGAGCTCTTATTTCATTGACTACCTGCCCAGGAAACGCTGTTCTGTTCTCCTCCGAAATGAATTTGTCTGCCCCAGCAGTCAGGAACTGAAATTGAATTGTCTTAAAAATTAAATTGTTTCAACCCTAGTTTTCTTTACAAATGGCATTTGTCATTACCTTGCCACAACTTTTCTTGCTGCAATTTCTCTTAACTCTGTTAACATGATGAATGCAGTTCCAGGAACAAATATCCTTTAGAAACACTAACAACTGGAAAGCAGTATTTCAAAATAATGTTATTTCATATATAAATGGACACTAACACTATTATGTTACTGGAAGCTACATGTAATCTTCAAAAGAGAAAGTAAATACCTGGGAAAAAGCAACTAACATCCTGGAAGAAAAATTTATCAAGGCAAACAAGAGATTTCCCATTAAAAGAAATTGTAAATGATGTCAACTGTTTTTGAAAAAAACATGAAATTTATAATCTGTGTAATCTTGTTAGTTCACATGATATTTTCATATACAGAGCTTTGGAATTTGACTCATCCCCCAGCTGAGACCATGACCACCACTGCTGGTGCTATGAATGATGGAAGGGTTTCTTGGAAGATTGATTAAATCAAGTTACGTATTTTCAAGCTTCAGAGTGTTTAGAATGTTGGAAGGAAGGAGAAAAAAAATAATTTACAGACCTGTTAATTTGGGGTTTTTCACCTTCTAGCAAAGAATTTGGAGAAAAAATGTCATTATTTATATACAGAGAGACAAATTTATTAAAATCACTATTTAGCACAATATTTAATACAGATGGTGCAAAAAAATGGAATCTTTAGAAGGAAGATTATATTCCATTTTATGGTTGAGTAGTATCTGGTACAACAGCCTGGCCATCAGCATGTTCTGTGGGTACCACACATGACAGAAGTAATAGGAAAAGAAAAGCACAGTAACTGCAGAGAAATCCCCACCTTCCTGGACACCCCTCACCCCCAGTGACAGCCTAGAAGGCCAAAGCACTACAGAAGAAATCATCCAGGCTGGCATTTGGTGCCTGGAGGCAAGTCAAGTTTTCTAGCAGAGGTGCTAATCACTGCCAGTTGTCATTACAGCTCTGTGTGGAGGATGCTCAGGCACCAGGAACGGCTCCAAAGCCTCTAAGGAATGCAGAGGAGTCTCCTGGCGGGATTTCTGCTCCAGCCTGCCTTCCAACACCAAGTGCACATCACTGTTTGTAGCTGCACGCTGAAGTGCACAGGATGGGGAGAGTAAAACACAGCCCATCTTCCTCTGACTTGAAGAGGATGAATTAAATATGTGTTTTGGTGCTGAGTGCTGGAGGAAGAAATAACCAAGTGTGGCAGTGTGGTAATGAAACTCGGGCTGCACCTCTGGAGAGGGGCATGCACAAAGAGCGTGTGGAACAGCACAGGCAGGAGAAGAAGTTTAGATGAAAAATTAATTTACCTTCTCTCTACTGTCACAGGTAAAACAGAAGGATTGGTACCTATCATTATAATGACCACTGGTCTTGTTTTCCAACCACCTTTAATCTCTCTGTTCCCTCTGCTCACCTGCCTGAGGGCAGGATGAGACCTTAAAATCTCTCATACAAAAGCAAGCTACAAAGAGAATCCTACAACTCCCTGAGCAAAGAGTATTTTCTATCACAAGGCTCAGCTTTTCATCTGCCTAGGCTTTGCTGTTTGGAACAAGAACAGGGTGGAGGGCTTTAATAAACCAGCTGGCTTTTCCCCATCCTCCAAGTCCACTCAAAGAGCCAGTTTCACTGATCATTGCAAGAGCCAGTACTCTTTCACACCCCAAATATATTCCTCTTAGTTTCCTCTGTCTCCACTATTATAAATAAGATTAAAAAACATAATGTGCAGTCCTTTCCAAGGCTTTCATAGTCAGACTTGAAATAAAGATGTAATATTCAAAATATTACATCTCAACACGGTAACTAGTAAGGACATGAGGCTGCTTCTTAAAGAGAAAAAAATATTCTGAAAATTCTATGCAAGAACTTATTGAAGAAATATCTAGAAAAGAATATATTGCTGTTACTGTCTGACATTCATGATCTTAAAACCTGTGGTCTTTGAAAGACTGAAATTTAATGGGTATAAATGTTGAACTTGGAGAAAATGTAGTGCAAAGCAAAAGGGCAAGTAATGCAGCTGTTAGCAATATACTACAAGCACAAAACATCTTCCTATTTCCCCTCTGTACAAGTGAGATCTAATTCAAAGTGATCTTTCAGATTCACTCTTTTCAAGTGTGGTGAATTTTACACTCTCATTTTTTCCCCAAACAGCTGCATTTTGCATTAGGCTGAAGAAGTGGGGTTAACTTTTATCTGTATGCTGCCATTTCTAACATTTTCACGCTTTTCACCATTGCACCATTGCTTTGTCCCAGCTGATCCCCTGGAGATGCAGACCACATAAAACAGGGTCTCCCTTTTGTTTAGACACAAAGGTAAATAAAAAAAAAATTATATTGAATTTGACTTAAAGGACTACTCTTTGAAAGGCCTTCTAAACATACCAGAACAACTCTAATTTTTGTGTACAATTAACAGGACCTTGATATTCAAAACCTTGTTTCCAAGACAACAGAGCCTGAGACTTCATTTCTCTGAGCTGAAAGACAGAAAGACTGATTCTGTCTTGCAGACACCTGGATTTATGGTTACACAAATGTAGGAATCACAGATCTGAGGTTGGAGACAGCTTCCAAACAGAGCTGACAGCTACCAGTGGCAAGAGCAGCTAGAGTAATATTCAAAACTAATGGATTTTATGCACTGATTGATTTCAGCAGAAAAATGGACTGTTTTCATAATTTTTAATCTGCTTTGTAGCACAAGCCATAAGACTTCCAAAGACTACATTTTTTTCCAAATACAGTAGCTCCACTACACACAACATTCATCTAACTCAGAGGAAGTTTTCCAGTGAAGAAGAATCTTTCACAATCCCAGATAAATCACACAATAAATATATGCTTTCTCTTTTAAGATGCATGTTTTATTTCTAACATGAATGTGATGACTTTCAACTTCCAGGCATTGGAATATATATATATTTTTTTAGTATCTCTCTGACTGTTTGACTGAAGAGCTTGCTGTGAACAAAATATTTTCCATCTATGTCATTTTTTTCCTTTTGTGACTGCAGTATGAAAATGTGAATTATACAAGTATAAGTCATAAAATGGCATATATATGCAGATTTATAAATGCTATTTGTTTCATATTTCACCAACTCAAATGTACTTGATGAAGATAGAAATCCCACTTTGCTATGCACTTAAAAATCATAAGATGCAATTACAAGAATTTCATCACTGTGAACACCAAGTCAAACTAACCTTGTAATGAGAGCAAAGATTGAAGGGATGAAAAGATACTCCCCTATTTTTTACAATGAAAATTCCCTCTAATTCTAAAAGACAACGAGAAAAAAGCCCAGACTTTACAAGCTGCTTTTAAATCCAACTCCACGCTATTCTGTGCATTTGTTTTGGTACCACTGCAGCCTGGATGACTCAGCTGCAAGCAGCACTGAGTGCCTCATTCAGACAACCTCTCTCACTGCAGGACTTTAGTTGTTTGGTGGTTTACAGTAAAATCTAACACTTCAAATACAATCTGAGGAGCAGCAGGCACTCAATGGAAACACTGGACCCCACAACACCCTTTGAAGACAGGATGTTTCAAAAGAGGATGGGATTCTGCACTCAGTCTCGTTTTACAGAGGACATGAAATGTTGCAGCACTTTGGATTTCACCACAGTGGCTGCCCCAGAGGTGAGGGTGGCTAAACCTGACAAGTGTGGCAGAGGAGAAGAGCATTAATACACCCAAAGTGGATGCACCCAAGTTGGGGCTGAGGACCCCACAGTCATTTTTGGTGAGGTCTTCTCCCAAGGACTGAAAATCCCTTAATGGCAGGGTAGAATAGAAATGGAGTTAATAATAGAATAAATTATCTCAAATTGGAAGGAACTCATAAGGACCATCGAAGTCCAGCTCCTGGTCCTGCACAGGACATCCCCAAGAGTCACAATCTGCTCCTGTGAGCATTATCCAAATGCTTCCTGCTGTCAGGCTTGGTGTGAGAGACTGAAATGGTTAATGGCTTAAACACTGCCAAAAAAGGACTTTGCCATTATTGCAAAATTGTATAAAGAAGCTGTGACCATCAAAGCCCTGTTGAAATGGGCCTCCTGAGGGGAACTGCTCTGTGAGCTAAGCCACCTGATGGGAACTTGAGCAAAGGTAAAGGTGGTCCTACAGTCCAGGTCTAAAGAGAGGTGTAAGGAGAGCTGAATGGTCTGGGGGAGAAGAATCAGCTCTGGCTTGGCTTGGGGAGGAGAGATTTTGGGTGTGTGACAGAGGGAGTGAACACCCACCCTGCCTTACACAAACTGGCCCAGTTGTAAAACCCACCCACCCTGGGGGGGGAGGGCACATTCACGTGAGGGGCAGCAGAGGAGGGGGTCATAAACCATCACAAAACCATCAAAGACCCCCCAAAAACCCCAGACTCATTGCTGAGGCCCTGCAGCAGAGAACTACATGTGATATAAAGCCATGCCACAGATCCAGAGTTTGCTGCAACAGACAGTTTCAAACCTGTCCCCCAAGGGGAGACACCAGGCATTCCCAGCTGGCTCAAACATTGATTAATCCATTGAACTCTGAGTTTTGTGGGACCCTCACCACTGAGAAGACCAGAAGAGGATCAGTGAGACGCTGCCAGGATCCACAAAGTGATAATATCTTCTGCTTAATCTGGCTGTCACTCTTGTTCTCTCCCACCCTGCCCCTCTTTTTCTTTACCTCACACTACTGTTAAATGAAATCCATACTATCAACTTCAACATATGGTCTTGCTTTCACCTTAATTCAGGCAGAAGCATCTCTGCAACAATTTTAATAACCAGGTCTTAACCCCTGGTGCTGTGACCACTGCCCTGGGGACCCTGTTCCAGTGCCCAACCACCCTCTGGGTGGATATCCTGATATTCCCTGATATCCAACCTAAACCTCCCCTGACACAGCTCCAGCCATTCCCTCAGGTCCTAAGAGGCTCCCAGAGAGCATCTCCAGGGATCACCCCAAACAATCAGATTTACAGATGTTTAATATATACTCTGTAACATGAACTAAACCACCTGGACATTGGCTCCAACACTGCACTCCTGATCCAAGCAAATGGAACACTCAGGCTGATGTAGATGCCTCCCAGGGTGAGGTTGCTAATGGCAAAGGCCATGTTTAAAACCAGCAAGTAACAGTAAACTGGCCTTGGAGACACATCAGAATGAGAAAAGGTGCCTTTGTGAGTCCTCCTGACTGCAGAGAGGTTTCTGGCCAATAACTGAGGGAATTTCCTAAGTAGCTATGAGAACACAAAGTGCAATTTCATCCCTATACAGCAATAGGAAAGGTGTTGGAATGAAGTTATTATTTTCTATTTTAGTTCTAGGTTCTACAATTATCCTCTTAAATTCATTTATACTACTTCTTAACTTGTGGAAGAGATCTTTTTCTTCTGTATAAATAATAATAATAGTCCTCAATGAAAAAACGAGTCTCCTTTCTCCTCCAGAGGGACAATAAATTCTCCCCTTTTGAGGGAAAGACAGAAGAACAGAGACTATCCACCCTTTCCTTCAGCTTACTAAAAGTAATAATACCAACCAAAATTAATTTTAAAAGTGGCTTTATTTACTCTCTGGAATAGGGGACTCATCTCAGATAAATTTAATCTTTCATGGCTTGCACACGAACAATCACTGCCTGAAAATAATTGTGTCAGATGCTCTAAAAAGTTTGCAAGACTGGATTTTTTTTCTTTTTTTGTAATTCTGAAAAAGTTTTACCCCTTGAATTAAAGGGTGCATAATATTTGATAGATTATTAGATGAAAATATTCTAAAGGCTTTTATAGCCTCACCCTTTAATTATACATGCCATTTCAGTGTGAGATGTTCAGATGGAAATGCTAAAGAATATCTCAAAGTGAAACTAATTTTGTTTTCTACAGCAAATAAGGTTCTGATTCAGCAAACTCTGGTCTGTGTAAGCTTATATATGTGGATTTTTCCAGTTAACTCACATGGATAATGAGTCCATTTATGTGCTTTAGTTCTCTGCCTGGGTAAGGAGTATTACATTGAGCTCCATAAATAAGTTAATTGTCTGAAGGCGAAAATAAATCTTTCTAATCTGGGCAAACAGAATTCATTAACTCATATCATACAACGGGTGGAAAGTAGTAGTGAGATAATGGCAAAAGAAACTTGGACTTTTCCTAAGGAGACTGAGAAGCCTGGATGGGGATCAGCTGTCCAGATATACAGAACAGTCAGGCAGCAACAAAGTAATCAGGCCTTCAAAATTCAAAATTTAAAATTAGAAACATCTCACCAGGATGGGCATCTCATGGCAACCTCTTGGGGGTAACTGATGTACAGGGGGGTGCTGGAAGCTGGAACTCTGTTATTTATGTTTGGCAGTTATAAAATTAAGCCTGACAAAAGCTTTTTCTGTACATGTTAATACATAGTGACAGATGAGTAAAATGGAGCTGTTTTGGAGTGTTCCAACTGCCTGAAGTCTCACATCAGTGCCATAACACACTCACAACCACAAGTGCACATTACCTGTTTGCTCAAAGGTATCAGCTGCTGTTTCAGCCCTGTTACTTGCCTCAAAAGTCTCCTCTGTGATTTTCTCCACAGCTTTCTTGTACATGGCTTTCATTAGGGCAGATTCAAGGTAATTTGGGTTTCAAATAACAGTTTTGGTCGCTGAAGAAATGTGCAAACCAAGGTAATTTGGGTTTCAAATAACAGTTTTGGTCGCTGAAGAAACGTCCAAACCAGGTTTGGTTTGCTGCTTTTCTTTTTTAAATCTCTGTCTGCTGACTAAAGTGAAAAGCAACACACACCTACTATCACAATAATGATGTTGTTCTGTGGTGTCTTTTGTTTGTTTATTTTATTAAAAGATGTCTAAGCAAATTGAATCAACTAGTTAGTCAACACTGAAATGACACATTTTTTACCTTGGTAAGTGTCAAAACCATCCCTGCAGTGGCTCACTGGAGCAGCAAGATAGTGTATTCATTTAGATTTTAATCAGATCACCTCACATCCTAGGCAGCATACGTGCATTAGGGAAAAAAAAAAACCCAAATAAACAAAACAACAAAAAGTCTGCAAAACCTTTGAGGACCTTGGCAAATGAATGCTATTACTATGGAAACAGTAATGAAGTTTTCATCTATTGGCAGTTGTGATCAAATCTTCTCCTAGCTGATTAACATACTAATTGCACTTTACCTACTAAATAACCTCATCTCTTTATTTACTAATTCTTTTGCTGTTCCACATACTTCTGCTTCATGCCTGTTTCAGCGCCAAGTTTTTTTCCTTTTTACAACACAAGGCTGATTCCAAGGAGCTTTTGTGTTCCTCTTAGCCATGACAGCTGCCTGCAAATCCCAGCTCTCCCTGCCCAGGTGCTTTCCATACCCTGATCATCAGGACAGCTTTCCTGATGTCCCGGACGCCGTCGTAGACCAGGCGGGAGGCGTCGATGAACTCGTTCTCCTCGAAGGGCTGGGGCACGTTGGCACTCAGGGCTTCAATGGCCACCTCCACTTGCTCAGCAAAACGTGGCATCACTGGTGAAACACAAGGAGAGGCAGCAGGATCAGACCCCTTCTCTCCTGAACCCTCCTCTGCTGCTCTGGGGCATGGGGAATCTCCAGGAGACACGGCACACGCTGTCCTGGAAATTCCCAAGCACAGGGAGGCTCATGGATGGGTTTGTACCCACCCTGCACTGGCACTTTATCTGACAGCATGGAAATGACCATCTCTATATTGTCTCCTCCAATTGTGCAATAAAGAATAGAAAACTTCCTTCAAAAACTGTGATTTCCTAGCTTTTAAAAGGCTGCAAGATACCTGAGCAGTCAGTGGAGTTCATTTAAGAGCTTTACAACCTGTAATGAGCACAGCTAATATTTGTATCAAGAGATCAAAGCAAACTGTAGCCATTATGTCTGCTAATTTACATAATTTACACTCTAGCTCATACTAAATAAAACTAATTTTATAAGGGACAAAATGCAAAATCAAAGATATACGTTTGTGAAGACACCTAAAAGAATCTTTATAGTTTCTTCACTATCACCATTTATATAACACAAAACATAGCCATAGATATTGGCTAAAAAAATATAAACTGTGTTATGAACTTATTTAATATACAACTGAAAGCAAATATTTACTTTTGTAAATGGTTTCAGGGCATTGCTTGAAGTAGCAAGAGAGATTTTTCAAATTTCATAGAGGATTGCTTTGAAGGTATAATCACTTTCTGCACATCATATTTGCAGGAAAATAGCTCTTCCCAAAATCAGTCCTCTAATAACTCAAACCCAAATCCTACAAACAGGAACATCAGGTCCCACTGATTATACTGCACCTACATTCCTGTACTTGTTTACTCCTCTTCATAATTTTAACATTAATATTGGTGGACGGTGCTCATAGAGGACAAATATAATCAATGTTTCATTAAAAATCTGGATAAGAAATTGCATTTGGATTAATTCTTAAGAATTTAAGTAACTGATTCAAGTTTAAGATTTACAGATAGCCACCTTTTCATCATATTCCCATCACTTTTATTCTAGCATTTTGGTATCCAGACTATGTACCACTGACTTTACTATTTTGGCAGTAGAATTAGAAAAGCAGGAAATTATTCCCACAATAGTTATTGCCTTTTTTTGGTTGTTAAAATATTACCTTTTTTGCCCATCTTTTCCCTAAACCCTATTTTTAATACACTTATTGGTAACCTGAACCCAACTGATGAATACAAAGGGAAATTAATTTCCAGTGTAATTTTCATCAAGAGCAGTGACATTCTTTCCCAGGAATTTCTACTGTGGTAGGAAACCCGATTTTCTTTTTGACTGAATGTTCTTAAATTAATTTTATAGTATCTGACTTAAAGCAAAACCAAAAAAAAAAACCCCACCATGATTGAAGAATAGTTTGCATTTTGAAGAAGTGGCAGCAACCATGAGCTCAAACCTTCTGTTTCTGGCATTTAAATATTACACATTGGATGCAAATGAGGAAATCTTCAAAGAGATACAGTGATTCAAATCTTGTTTATACATCCATATCTATATCTATATCTAATCTATATCTATATCATCTATATCTATATCTTCATATAGACTGATGAAATAACAGATTCATATTTTCCATGCAGATAATGTTCAATAAGTTCCTGGGATACACTGGAGAAACAGGAAAAAGTGACAGCAACAACAGATTTTAAAAAAGTAAACATTAACAAAACATTGCCAGGCAGAGGGGAAACATTTTAATTAAAAAAGGAGTTGGAGAGAGAAGGAAGTTTTGGAAAGAGTGTTTAATAAATTCATATATCAAATTACCTTAATTAATAGAACACTTGAAAGTGTAGTAGGATACTAATATGATTGCATAAGGAAGTCTCAAGCCTGAATATCAAAAAGCAATCATTAAAAATACAATGTAAACAAGTAAGCCTAAAGAATAAAAGATAAATTATTTTGGGTTCTTGGGATAAAACAAGTAAAATTAGTGATGCAATAATGACAACAACAATTTAAAAAATGAGGTAAAGAATCCAAATATTTAGGGTTAAATTAAATTTAACCTTTAATTTCCGTCTAAAATTTCCTAACTAGCAGAGGTGGTCAGGTATTTGATGTGATTAATAGTAGGAGCAACAAGCCTGAATTAGGAATGGGCAGTTTGAAGAACATCTACATAAGCATAAGGAAATTTATCTTTTACATAGGTGTTCACATTAACAGAGTATATTACCCTGCAGTTCTTAAGAAAAAAACAAAGCAATTTCTGAACCATCTTTGGGAACTGAGGAAAAACAGTAATGGTGAAAAATTCCAGGGATTTGGGAAAAGAGAAGAGAAAGAGAAGAGAAGAGAAAAAGAAGAGAAAAAGAAGAGAAAGAGAAGAGGAAGAGAAGAGGAAGAGAAGAGAAGAGAAGAGAAGAGAAGAGAAGAGAAGAGAAGAGAAGAGAAGAGAAGAGAAGAGAAGAG
>JANRGV010000084.1:66588150-66629330 GCA_024734035.1 Alethe castanea
AGGGAGTTGTGCAGAGCCACAAGGGCCCCCCTGATCCCCCTTTTCTGCAGGCTGAGCCCCTTTCCAGCTCCCTCAGCTGCTCCAGACCCTTCCCCAGCTCCGTTCTGGGTATCAAACCCCGTGTGTCTCACACTGGTGAAATGGTTAAAAGTGAGCTGTAAAACAATGAATATCCACACCCTACAGCAGTTTACAATGAACACAAGACTTTCAGGAAGAATCAGCCTTCACTGCCAAACACTGATTTAGCCACAGCCCATAAAAACAATGTTCTCAGGCTCCCTTGAATTAATGGCCAAGTCCTGACCCTTTGGCCCACTTGTGTTAAATCTTCTGGCACTTCCCAGAGGCTCCAACTTTATCTGTGGGCTTATGCAACTATGGAGACTGACGTGGAAATGGAAGAAATGGATTTGCTCATGTGCAGCCCAGGTGAGATGGACAGAAATTGATGATTACAGAAATTGATGGCATGACTGAAGCTATGTTACCAAGAGCTGGGAGACAGGGACACAACACACTAGAGGGAAAAACACACCTTCAAACTTTGTCCTGACTGAACCGCCATTCACAGAAAGATAAATGTTGGGGCAGAAGGCAGGGAAGTGCTGTTTGCCTCCTGGCCAGCACAGGAAGCCATTGATTAGGGACAGGCACATCCCAAAGTGGACAGAGCAGGATAACAAACATCAGCTGCAGAGACATTTGTGTCTCAGCAGATTCAGCTGGCTCACTCTCCTGTCCACCTGTGCAAGACTACACACACTGAGCACTCCCAAAATATTATTCCTGCCAAACAGAACACCCTTCAGGTTAATATTTCAAATGAAAGCAAACTTCAGAAAATTCCCTCAAGAAAGCAGTCTCATGCTGTTGGACACCAAGTAGGTTATGTAAAAAGCAAACCACCCTTCCTGCCTTAGCAAGAAGTTTGTGTATATCAATATGTAGGAGTGTGTAGGCAAGGGGATGCAAGGAATACCAGTGCTTTTATTTTAAAACATTATTGTACAATTCACACTTGTATTCACAAAACATTCTGTTGGAGTTGGTGGATGGATATTCACTCCATTTCTCTGCCAATATTTTCTAAACCTGGTGAATTTCTTTCTACTTCCACTACCACCCTCCGTATTTTAAAAAATGGCTTTTAAGAGCATGAAATGCTTTTGAGAAGAGATTTGAACAATAACTAAATAATAATGGTTTATGAAAATGAGCATTTCTATTATATTAACCCACTATTCATTATACAAGGTGTCTGACACATCCAAAATAGATAACACTTATATTTTTTAAACTCTTACTGAGTAAATTCACATTTAAATCTTGAATTTTCTTTGATTATGTAATCCTTATCCTGACCTGCCTCCATCTCTGGATGATCTCTCGGTTTTGGAGAACAAAGTGGAAACATCTACTTGGTGTATTCAGTGAATACCCTGCTATAAGTACAGCCAAACATCTTCAGCACCGCTGAGAGGCTGTTGAGCATAGAAAAAGTAAGATTTCTCAGCTGCCCATTACAATGCCTCAGTTTTTCTGAGATGATGAATTAGCTCAGAATCTTTCTGTCAATGTAGATAATATAGGTTTAATTGTTCCATTTACCTAGAGAGATTAAATAAAAATATCTTTTAGTCTCGTCTTTCTCTCCCAAGCAGCCCAAACAGTATTTTGCTTGTGGCAAATTTTGCTGCTGCCTATTCACCTGTTAAAGAATGCAATGTACACCAACCACTTCCCTGAAGTGCCACGAGATTTCCCTTTCAGCCCTGCTGAGAAATGATCACTTGTGCTTTGCTCGTGCCTTGTCACCAGCTCTTAATCCATCAAAGGCCTTAACACTCACCCCACGTTACCCATTTGCCAAAAGCTGAGTGTGCAGGACGTTAGGAAAAGCCTTTGAAAATCTAGATCAATTACATTATATTCTCCTTTAGCACTGTATTCCATTTTTAAACCCTAAAAGTAGAGAGAAAAAGAACTAGCATTTCAGCTTTGAGCCACAGTGGTGATTTATTAATCTCTTATGTCTCATTTAATTCCTTTATAATGCATTTTATATGATTTATTAGTGTATTCCTCTGTATATTGATCAGTTTCTCTGGTTAAAAATTCTTTATATCAAACAAAGCAGTAGTGGAACACAATCTTGGGTGTTCTCTGGTCCTTTTGAAAAATACCTTTTCTTTAATAATGCATTAATTTAATGCATTTAATGCATTAATTTATTAATGCATAATATTTTTCTTGTTGGTGACACCTTGACCTTTGGATTTCAGTTTTGCAAAACTTTAAAGAAAATGCTACAGTATTTTGCAGAATAAAAGTCATAATTCGATCAAAAGTCCTGGATAAATGATCTCATGTTCTCAGGATGATGGTACTCATAAGTTTTACTACAACTACCTGAACTCCCATAAAACATGAATTTAACATCATTTATTTTTTAAATAGGCTCGATTTCACATCTCTTAGCTCTCCCTTAGATTCAATACAGGGTTGTTTTTTTTTATCACAGCTGTGCTTAAATTCATCTTCTTGCTTCTACATTTTGTTTCCCTTCATATCACTGCTGAAAAATCCATCTTTCCCACATTTTAGTATTAGCTTTGATAATATCACTGGGCTGCCTTTTCCCAGTGATAAATATCTTTAAATTTTGCCCTACTCACACTGATAAAACTCTCATAGGCTTATTGCTGAATTGCCAGTAGTGCTGATTTTCAACTTTAGTCCATTCTGATAAAGACAAAATAAAAAAAATTGTGTCAAAACAGAAGTCAGAGTGACCTACTTAAAACCAGCGAGTTACAAAGTTACTGGGGTATTTTTAAAACATGCTAAAAGCTGAAACTTCAATTCCTGGTATGAATCAGATGATTTCAAATTTCCAATGTCCTTCACAGGAGTAACCCAAGTAGTATGGTACTTGCTGTTCCAGGATGGTTTCCAGACAGCCCAGTGCAAACTGGAGCAAAAAAAAAAAAATAAAATAAAATTGGGAAGTTTTCACAGCCTTTCCCAGGCAATTCCAGTCCTACTTGTTCTACTCTTATCCCTTACATTTCCCATTGACTTCCTTTCATCACAGCCCTGCAAAGTCCACTCCAGTTTTCCCAGCTTAAATCCAACCTCCTTGACTTTTAAAGAATGTCATGGCTTTTTCTCTTTCCTGAGCCTCAAAAGCCTTGGAAAATTGGATCTGGCCTCATTGCCTGTTCCTTGATTCTTTCTAGGGACAATTCTTTTTATTTGTTTAGAAGCACAAGCTTCTTGCCTTCAGTTTTTACAGCTTCTGAAGTAACTGCTGAGTACACTTCAGTCTCCTCCTCAGTGAAGGCAATGGGAAAGTCTCAGCTGGCTTTGGTCACATATTCAAACAGCAATTCTGCTCTGTTTCCTCTTACTTCCTTCCCTTTTTGCCTTTATCCTTGCTTTTAACCTTTTCTTGCTTCTCTTTTCCTTTCCCACCCTTCTGTCACAGGTGCCCAGACCATGGAATCACTGAGGCTGGAAAACACCTCTCAGACCATGGAGTCCAAGCATTCCCCCAGCACCACTGAGCTCACCCAGATGCCATGTCCTCAGGGTTTTTGAACACTTCCAAGGATGGTGATTCCAGAATGGCACAGGGGATTCTAAATTCCATTTTAACCACTTTATTCTAAAGCGCTGAAATGAGTTCGTTAATTCTACTTTTTTTAATCATACAGAAATCATAATCAATGCCTTTGTAAATGGCCTGAAAAGCTGCAGATAGAAATTGTGCTCTAATATTAATGATCCACATTCAAAACTGGCAGAAATTGATTAAGCTTCATCAGCTTCATTGAATTAGGGCCCATTCTCTCCCCTCAACTACTGCTACACAATTTGTACATGATATAAAGTTCTTAGTATTGTAAAGAAATATTTTTGATTTTTTAAAATACTCACAAGTTTATTTACACTTTATAAAATAAAAAAAAATAAGTACAAACTTTGACTTGGAGGAACAGGGACTTGTTCTTAACTACTGAAAATCCCAACATTAACACATTGATGTTGTCAAGATGCACTCAGTCCAGAGTTTAGAGCACTTAGTTATAATTCAAATTATATCAATAAGTGAATTAAATATGAAATATAAGTATTTTTTGTGCATATTATTGATCTATATAATGGCACTTTACACCTGCCTGTTGAAAAAAAAAATTAATATAAAAAATCAATAAAATGTTGGTCACAAATTTTAGCTCAATAAAAAGCTCGAACATACATTTTGTTTTGTTTATTAAAGAAATCTTAATGGTAGGAAGAATTCTTCATAGCCTCTCCTCAGCTAAAAGATGACTGTAACACAAGAATGCAACAAAATATTTTACCACATCAAACGGAACAGATTATTTTCCTTCTGTGAATTCATAAAACCAGCTCTTAAACTTTTAAAAAGAAGCTAAATTTACAGTACTTATTCCACTGATCTCTTGTTGGGTAGTAAAAATAGGCTGACATTAAGCTGGGGGCTACAATGCCACGAGTAATATTTAATCATCCCCAAAGCAGTTTTTTTAATATTTTTTTGTTGATTCCTGTTCTCAAAGCGAACACAGAGACTGCACAGCTAGAAGAGTTTTTGCCTTTCCATCTCACAGGGCAATTCCTGGGCTTTTGGTCCAAAAGTCACATTTGATATGTCCTGAACCGGTGCAATTTTCATTTTGTTCCTTCTAAAATAACCTTGATGGTTTCAAACCTCAGATGAGCAAGTGCAATCAGGCAGGGGAGGATCAGCTCAGACACTTCCAGACACCCACAATCCGTGCACCTGATCAGTGCGTGGAGACCCAGTCTGTGAAGTCAATGAAATTTGGAGCATGATTCACCCAAAACCACCCAAACCCACTGCTTTCAGATGAGAGCACTTGGTAGCACTGCCTGCACTGAATTACTGAGAGCACTGATATAAAGGGCTTGAAAATGACCAGCACAGACCTAATCACACACACTGAGATGAATCCAATCCCTGCTCTGGCAAGGCAAAAACAGGTAAAAAAAAAAAAAAATAAATGTTTCTTCATAGTCTATCAATCTAGCAGACTTTTCTAGTTTTATATAATCTACATATTTTATACAATCTAGCAGACTTTTATATTTTTTCAATCAGATGATGCATTTTCAGTTGCTTATATGCATTTTTCAATGAAAAGTTGTTCTGTTTAGCAATACTTCAGTCATCAACAAGTACACTCACCTGCACAGACCAAAGAGTAATATTTGCTGGAGATGCATAATACATAATCAATCAACTCAGAAGAAAAGGCTGTGTATTATATATTCAAATCATAGAAACTTTGATGTAGTGGCCTAGTCTTGATGTGTTACTGAATCTCTTCTCATATGGCTCCTGTCAGTATGACTTCTGCAACAGCACTGAGTAGAGAATAAAAAACTCACTCAGGGCCATGAATTTATTTGTTTGCACCTTGTTTTCAAGAAGAGATTTCCCTCTGAATTTTGCACCTCAGAGAATCAACTGGAAGTTTTAAATGACTAAATAAGGGCATTTCAATAATTCTTCCAGCATTTCAACGAACTCACCAGTTTCAGAGAGCAGTTTGGTAGCCTCCAGCACCTTCTCAGTGTAGACCCCAGTCTCATAGTTCTCCATCTCTGCGTTGATGATGTGGATGACTCTGGCTGCGCGGCCCCGGATGGCGCCCGCGGTCCTGTCCAGCGTGTCCACGTCCCCCTCTTGCAGGGCAATCACACACTTGTTCACATCCTCCAGGATGTGGTTTTCTGGAATCCACATTAAAAACACAGCTCATTCCACTGCACTCTTCCTCACGGCAAAGCTTACTGATTTGGGCAAATGCCAGTATGGCAAAAAATTGATATGTACCTTTATTCAGGCTGCAAAACAAAACCCTTCTGTGATATTGTCACATAACAGTAAAAATCTGTGATACTTATCTGGGCTACATCATCTGTGTGTCCTAACCTGTTATTCCTTGAAAGCCAGTCACATTAATTTCAAACATCACACTGAATTTTATCATAATGAAATTGTAATGCAAAAGGGAAAGAAAGCAGTCAGATATTTTGGATTATATTTTGTCTAAATAGTTGTATGTTTTGTATATATTTGTGTATATATATATTTTTGTATATTTTGCATAAAGAGTTGGGCAATTTTCTGAAGGTGAATTTACACTCTCTCATAAATGTTTATTATATTTGGCTCATTTTTGCCTAGGGAAGACATAAAAAAATATAAATCCCATTGAAAAGACAACAGCAAATGGCCTTTGTAGATAGCACAAAACCTGGGTATGAGCAGTTCATCTCCCTCCATCTACGCCAGAGAATAAGCTGGGAATTTCTAATAACACACACTATAATTATATGTGACTTGGCATAATCTGAAGCAAGAGATGACAACAGCGACTGTGCTCAGAAGAGGTGATATCAAGACCCTTTATTGGATTATTGGGAGATGCATTGTTATTTTTCTGGCTCTGAGTCAGGCCATCCACTCTCACGTGCTGCAGTATCAGAATTTATGTGGCATTCTCACATATAAATTATGTGAAAGCATGAAGAAGACTCTGACTAGGTCAGGCATTATTTCTCTGCAGTCAATAGAGTCAAAATAATTTCAGTAAGACCATGACTGAATTTCATATTTGACCAAAATCAGTCTGAGACATTTGGTGACTCTAAATAGCAACTTGATTTTCTGCTAGAGACACCTCTAAACTGAAAATTAAATGCTGTTCTTTGGAGTAGTAGTAAAACAGAATTAATCAGTTCACCAACTGTTTTTTGTTAATTATCCTTTGCCACTAGAAAGAATGACTCACTAACCTTCACAGTTAAAAATTCCAAGGTTGGATCATTTGAGGGTTTCAGAAATGTTTTACATGATGTCAAATTTTACACTGCAACAACTCTGGATGGAAACTGAAGGTCCCCTGAGCTCTGAATATGAGTAACTTGCAAGGCAAAATTCTTTGTTTACAACACTCCTTACTCAGAATGAAAAACCAGTGCTTTGTTAAAGATTTTCCTCACTATTTCCATTTCACCATCACCAATTTGATTTTACCATGGCAGAAACAAATTTTGCCCAACAAGAAGTGATATATTAATTTGGACAGTGCATTTGGAATGTGAAATAACTCCTTAAAATTATGGTCAGCTTTCTCCTGGTAGCCACCATTAAAACATAACATCAAATGTGACAGTCAGTATGAAGAGAAGAAGGTGTCATTGCAGGAGATACATTTAACCAGATAGTGGCATTTTGAATGCTTCACTGGTTTAACATCCAAAAATAAAAATACTCTGTGTAAGCTGAGGCTACCAAGCTCTACAGCAAGAGCAACAGGCTTTCTGTTTACTCATGTTTAACAGAGATGTCTGTGCAAAGAAGTAGGAAAAAAGAATCTAAACTTTACAGAAATAATACTTCTCAGCTGCCCTGGAAAGTTTGGGTCTAAGTCAAAACTCTGTTTGAAGGAATTAAGATTTGAGAAAACAGAAATTAAAAGCACCATCACCTATTCAAATTACTTTTGGTTTATGGATACAAGTACTTGGAGTAAGCAAAGCCCTCAAACAGAGACAAAAATGGCAATTTGAGCCAGATTTCCAACTCTGGCACATAGACTGGGTCTGCAGTTTAAACTTTGGTCATCCCTTTCTCTTAGAACTAGTTCTGCCAGAAAATGTTTGTCAGCTTCAAATTTCAAATAAAAATCAATGTGCTCCCACATTCTGAAGTACCCTACTATTCAGAGAGCTCATTTTCATTTTCTTGCCATGGCTTGCAAGAAACACTTGCAGGGCTGTTGAACAGAGGAGTGTAATTAACTAAACCAAACCATTTCCCTGTTAATAAGGGTAGCAGGATACAACCAAATAAGATAAAGAGGACAAAAAGAATAAAACTAAGGATTTTTTTTTTTTTTGAAGGATAAATATTTTTTCTTCAAATATTTTTTTTATCATAAACTTTTTTTGGAAAATTTAGGAAATATCACGGAAAATAATGTAGAATGAAACATAACATTTTGGCCAGCCTGTCTCATGAAGTTTGGCTCTTCTGAGACTTTTGAGTAAGCAGAGCCCTCTTGGCACACTCTATGTCCTTACTCACAACAATGAAATTCACCCTTCTAAGTGAAATAGGAAAAATGAGTTTTCTGCAGCAGAAATTAACCCAAGCCATGCAGCACTTTGCAACTACATCATTCACTGGGTATGATCAAATTACAACAATGCACTCTGCCACAAGCTGTAGCCCTTTACCAGGAGGATGGATGGAGAACAGACTGTGACCCAGGGTCAGTATTCTTCCCTTCTCCATCCCTTCTTTGCCCTCCCAATCCAATCCATCCTGTGATTCTATAAAGTTCACCTTTGCTCCTCTTGTCCACAGCTGCACAAGGTTTCCAACAATTTCTACAAATACTCTCAGCCTGTAATAGAATTTTTAGAAGGTGGCCAAAATCCTACTTTGTGCCTGAGTTGAAACAAAGCTTCTCTAGGAATAGAAGCACAAACAGGTGCTATTTTCTGGGAGGTGAAGAGCCAACCATTGCTACCAGGGATTAATTAACGTGGTGTGGTTGGCCCTACTGAGTACAGAAGATCAGCATTCCAATACAGACTCACTAATGGATTAATGATGCTTCAGTAATTATAGGTTTTATCAACTCTGACCCAATACATTAATTAAGGAGTATATTTTTAGAAAAGTCTCTTGACCCCAGTACCTGAAACAGAGAGGAAATCATCCACTGAAGTGATGTCGTCAACAGCCTCCGTGAGAACTCGCACCTGTTTCTCCCACTGGTCCTTAAACACATCCATGTTGTCCTGGGCCACTTTGCTCTGGGGTCTGGCAGCCAACGTGAGTGCAGCATTAATCACCTGTTAGTCAAACCCATTTGTTAGGGAGGAGTGGCAATTTTTATTTTTTTTTCAAGGGAAAGTGCAAATAGATTGTGGACTGTGTTAAAAATACAGCATTACAACCCATTTGATATGAAGGGTCTCAAGATATGGATGCATTTTTCACAGTTGGTGGAAATCAGGCAACAATCTCATGACAAAGACAAGGCTGTGCTCTTCTAATGCTTCTAAGTGCTAAAAGGCTTCTCAAGTACTTTTTAGCAGGAATCTTCACTCACCTGTGGGCACAGACTATCAATCTGTGTGGCTGCCATACGGACTAACTTCACACCTTCTTCATTATTGGAGATTGAACAGGCCAGATTTGCAACCTGCAATGAAATCAGGAAATCATCAGTATGAGAATCAGGTTTTAGGCAAGTGAACCATTTTATACTTTTCTCTGTTCTTATTAAGTTTTGCCTGAAAAGAAAGAATTTTTTATAAGAGGAATAATACATCATCTGTGCTGGTGAACAGAAATCCATATAGATTATTTCCTTACTAGCAAACTGAACTACCCATCTTCTTTAGATTTTTCTCAGAATCTTCCTTCACTGTCAAGTGTTGCACACCTTCCTCTATAGCTAGAAAATTATCTGCTGAGAAGTCATATAGGGAATGCTGAAGATCTAGACATTTATCTGTGCATTTCCTTTTCTGTTTCTTTTTCCTCTTAAGAAACATATTCATTATTAATGTAGGTAATCAGATTCATCCATACACTCTGAGCTTGGCAAAAGGAAGGATTTTTGATGTCCTAACACACAGAATCATACTTTCCAACCCATAATCAAAACTGATATCTTCACTGATGCTGGACAGTTACATATCTCTCAAATATCTTCATTGGTTCTGATGGTTTTGTGCATGTTAGAATAATTTTCATTTTCAGGTGGACTTCTTTGTTTCTATGTGTTTGCCCACAGTAAAACATCCTTTAGTAACACTCAAGTAACTTAGAGATGTGAAATAACTCTGTTGAAACCTTGTTCTGTAATATAGGTCTGAAGATCTCATTGAGAGATCTTTAAATGCACATTTACTTGCCCTGGCACAGCTTTGGGGAGTCTAAACCTCTAAGACTGAAGGGTATTTGGATAAGATAAAGACTTGGAGAGCCATCTGAATGAGATCTAGGAATCAGATAGTGTCTCCAGACGTGGCAGAGCTGCATCTCTGTGGCTTGGATTCAAGTGGAGGAGCATGTTCTCCTAGCTCAGACAGCTCTTCCAAAAATCTCATTCCCAAAAGCTTTGTGCCAACTCCATGAATCTGCCCTGGGTTTTCCAAACAGCAATTCATGTCCCAGTGCCCACTGTGATATTTAAATCACCAAGGTATATTTTGGGATGGGGGAATACAGGATATTTTTAAATCATCCAAAATATGGCTCTTTATTCTAATCTTCATTAAAACAAACTTATAAAATTTTAAATATGCTTCCTTGATATTATTTACTGTGCCTGAAGGCATAGCTATCAGTTGGAAATGATTCATGAATTAGTTCAAATGCCCTCATCTTTCCAGTTTTCCTCCAGTCTCCCCTTGTGGTATTAATCTGTTCTCATCTGCAGTGCATATCCCTGCCTTAGCCCTGATCCATCTGTTCTGCATAGAACCTAATTCAGTTCCAGTTCTGTGCAGCATGGTTTGCATAAATCAGAGGACCAAAGCCCAGGCAAGAAAAGAACCCAAGGCTTCAAAGAGTGTTTGGCATTTCCTAGTCAAGATTTTATCATAATGTTGTGATTTTTATTTTCATTTAATGATGAGACAAATGAATTGGTCTATTTGTTAACAGCCTTACTGCCCTCATGTCAAAAAAATTCTTCTGAGCTGACATCTTCCAACTAATTTACCATTTTCTGTAGTCACTTCTTTGCACACATCAAACAAAACACTCTCATCTTCACCAGAAACAACAGCGAAGCAGGATAATATTTAAAAATCATTAATGTGAGTGGAAATTACAGACTTTAAAAACTGGTATATGATATTAAGTTTAGCAAGAGCCACCTTCCTGTATTGGAACTAAGTGGCCTTTCAGACTGCCCTTACATTTTGTGATTAATATGATGAGAGTTTGTCCCCAGGCTTCAGATGTAGCATTTACTTTTTTGCAGACAGAAATATGTAACTGAAGGGACCTGGCTGTCATGAAATGGCCACCAAACTATAAAGCAGGTCTTTGAGTTCCTCTGGAAAGGAATAATGCAAATATAATCAGCAAAAATTAAACTTAATTCTTCTCTGTCAGTTAATTACTCTGAATAGAATCCAATGAGATAATATTTGGATGTTGCAAAGTGCCCTGTTTTTCCAAGAAGGATACAGACACAGAAATCTTTTTTTGTCCCTTTTGTTTGTAAAATAGAGTTCAGTAGAGTTGTTTTGGGTGTTAGTATAAACACAAGAGTACAAATGTAATAATTGCTGTATTAAATATGTATCACAGAAGATTAGTTATCTGTTTAAAAGAAATAATGATACACATCAGGTATAATCCTAAATTTAATAGTTTCTGTGGTGTATTTCAAACCTTGCATAAATATAGCCCTGTGTCATCAGCAGTCAGGCAGCAATACTATTCCACAATCCAGCAGGGAATGCCAGCCTGCACCACAGCAAGATCTGATTATGTCAAATAAACATAGAGATAAGCAAATTCCACAATGGCAGATGCAATCTGGGTAAAATTGAATTCAGCATTACAAACCTATGACTTTACCCAAGTTTAGTTTTTACAAGATGGCAAGAAATAGCCTTTATTTGCTCAAGCCTGTGTTTCAGTGAATAAGCATGGATCTGTGAAACAACACAAGCTTTATGTGCACTCAATCACCAGGTAACTTTGTAATGATTTCGATTCACTTTGTTATCAAATACAGAGTCAAGTTACCATCAATTAATATTCTTAGCACAGCAAGGTCCACATGCATGCCCTTACTTGATAGAAACCACAAGGTAATTCCCCCTGCTTTAGGTTACTATAAATTTAGCAACTTCATTTTTCCTACCTAAAACTAAATAAAAACTGAATACACTGAATAAAAAACTTCAGACACAATTGCATCTCATTTAGCTGACACATTTGGATTAGGTGCCAATCTGATCCCTTTGGACAATGGATAAAAAAAGGGAGGCCCTTCCAGGGGCTGTTCCAGGTGCCTGGTTGACTCATCCTCTAGATGTGTCTGGTTTATTATTTAAACTTAGATTACAGCTGCCCCTCATGATTGTTGAAAAAGGTATTACTGACATAAAAGATGTTTTACTGATGCATTATAACTTGTTTGGCATGAGTATATTTAACAGAACATGCTTTGTGAAGAACACAGACACTTTTGAGGTTGGGAATTTCTTTAATGTGCCACTCCTGGGCTGATGGATCAGAGAGCTTGGAAAGGAAAATGCAAAGGCTGTGCATTAATGCAGCTGCCAATTTACCAAAACTTTGATTTGAAGCCTTTACCTTCGCACTTCAAATGTTCTATCTCCACCAAAGCATTGAAGGGAAAGTTTCCTGAGAGGCTATGGAAGCAACCAGGTAGTTAATTTAGTTTTCTTTTTCCTTTCTTCTTTTTTTTTTTGTTACTGTTTACTAAGCTCCTTGAGAATACTGCTCACTGAGTGCCTAAACAGAATTTAAGATTGTATTGAGATGAATGTGAACTGTCTGACTGTCTGAAGAGTATTTATATCAAAGAACACATTTTAAATACCAAAATCAATGAAATGTAAATAATTCTCAAAAATACATGAAGAATTTAAAAGTAATGAAACTGCTGTGTCGATGAACATTATTGTCCAGAATTTCAGGTCTGCTAAGCTGCTCTTATACCATCAAAATAATCGCTGAACACCTTAAACTTGGCTTCAAGAGCAGGAGAGGTAATGAGCAAGAAGATAAACATCCAGCTCCAGTGATGCTGTATTTATCTGTAATCACCAAATGCACTGAACCAGTCCTAGAACTGGGCATGTGAAAAAGCAGGAACCAACTCCTCCATATTCATTTCTATCAGTGGCACTGATTGCCCAAGATGCATTTCTGCACCTTGCCAGTATCAGTCTTTAATCATGCAAGGAGTTCCATTAGTTTCAATTATTTAAAATACATACAGGACCAGTTCCTATAAAATTTATGTCTGAATTTTTTTTTGTATTTCAGCCTCAGTTTCCTGCTGTATAAGCAGATTGGGGTGGGGAATGACTTTGTTTCTAATGCAAATTTTTATTACTCTTTGTGGTGACCTTAGGACAGGAAAACTTTATTTCTGCCACAAAATTGCACTCCAAACTACAAAAGTAATCAAGGATCTTTCATATCAATTTGCTTCATTTTTACACTGATTAAAATCAGGTATAGTTACCTTTCACTGTGGTTTTAAATGAGACAATTTCCATTTTTGACTCGAGCCCTTTGTATTATTAAAGGTAACTATGACTATCAAGATGTATTGTGCTCTTTGACTACCAAAATCCATTGTCTTCTGGTTCAAAATTAAATTCAAAGATTTAACATGGCCCTTTGGAATTCAACCTAAGTGAAAAGGTCCAAAAGAAAAATCTATTGCTTAGAGCAAAAATGTAAAAAAAAGGAGCACTATAAGCTACAGCAAAAGAGTAATAGCAACACAAAAGCTGCAGAATATCCTATTTTTTAACATTTCTCTTTTATTCCCTTTTATCTCTCACCATAAATTTCTTAGAAGAAATGATACTGAAAAGGCTCTGTTCAGCTTCCCCAACCATTTAACCATTCAAAGGTAGAGAATGAAACCTATTTCCATCTTAGCTTCTTAGTTTTCCACATTTTTAAAATACGTGGTTTCTTCTTAAATAGTTTTATTCATGTTTTTCTGTTTATGTAATTCATATTTTCACTGTAATTAACTGGTGGAAGTAATAGGAGGAAAAAAAAAAGCAAGAAAATATTTTTTATTTAGGGAAATGCAGAGTAATTTACACAAACCCTGGTACCAAGACACTGGTAAACTTCTATGTCTACACCACACATTTGAGAAGCTGAAACTTTTTGAGTGATTCAGCTTGAGTTGAAAGTGGTTTAAGTCAGACTTCTGCAGCATTCACAGGGGACTAAAGCCAAGCAAATAATCAATTATCATGTTCAGCTGATGAGACATAACTTGCTGAGCTGTGGTATCTCAACTATTCGAAATTATTTATCCATTCACTTAGTAATTTATCCAGATATTGTTTCAATCTCTGCATCCTTCAAAATTCTGACATATATTAATGTTGGTACTGCTGTAGGCAGCCCAGTGGTATTCATGGAGCCACAAATAAGAGATTTTTTTCTAAAGGAGAGCAGAGTTGAAGCCAAGTTACCCAAGATCTT
This sequence comes from Alethe castanea, assembly GCA_024734035.1. Lineage (NCBI taxonomy): Eukaryota > Metazoa > Chordata > Aves > Passeriformes > Muscicapidae > Alethe > Alethe castanea. The sequence goes on from JANRGV010000084.1 coordinate 66,602,462, forward strand.
CAACTTATTTATCCTCGCTGTACTCACTCAAGCATTCTATTATGAGCAAAACTCTATTTATCACCAGACAGGATGTTTTTGCAGATACACAAACAAGTGCCAAAAAAAATCAAAATGTCACTGAGATTACACATTGCAGCAGATTCCTGTTCCTCATCCTGCACTGCAGTGCCAGCTTGTACTGCCATGAAAATATTAGACTGTGGCCTCTCCCTCACAGCCTATTCCATATGGCATTGGGGCAATCTCATGCTGGATAATACAGTCAATTTTTCCTCATTTATATTAACAAGGCATTTCTCTAAATAAGAGATGGATTTTTAAGTTCACCCTAAAATATTTTACATCTATTAAATAATCTAATTGCATGCAAAGCAGTAAAAAAAGACATTTCTTTTATAAATTAATAATGAATGGATTTACCAAGTTTGATGTTTGCTTTGAAAATTTCTAGCATCAAACCCTGAACATATTTAACATGAAATGCTCAGCCATTTACAGCATGTATCTAAGGAGATTGGTACCAGCAGGATGTTAGAAAGCTACAGAGCACTTCAAGCACAACACCTGAATGTTTTATTTCATGTCTTATATGCTGCCCACTGAACCTAAGAAAACCTCTTTTCACTCTCAAAAGGTCAACAGCATTTTCTCTCGTACTTACTACAGGAATGAGGCTTTTCCACTCACTCAACTACCTTCAGACTTGCTCTGTATCAGATTTAGCTGGAAGAGCTTTAAAAGATTTGGTAATGTTCCAAGGACCTCAGACTTCAATAAATTCAGTGGGTCTTCGTCTAAGATTTTTAAAGGAAACCTAAGAGTGTTGGAAGCCTCATGTGAACAGAAAGCTCAACTCTAAATGAAAAGATCCTAATTTTAGACTATTTCAGTGAAGTGTTGTCAAATCATTCTGAATCTCCTTCATTTTCCAGGACCATTCTGGTGCATGCCACAATTAAGGCCTATAGGATGGAATAAAAGGGAGATCAAAAATGAAGTACCTTGAAAAGTCCTTCTACTTAACTACTTTCATAACTGAAAAGAAGCCAACATTGGCTCATATCCTATTATAGAGCTGCCAGTGAAGAACAGAAAAAAGATATCATATTATGTTTGATCCTTTCTTTTACTATCAGACAGTAGTGATTTCAGATATAAATAAAAAAATTAGTAGAAGTAAATACCATCTCTTCTTTCCTTTCCTTTCTCTTTATATATGGAATTTGATCACAAAACTCTGTCTTCCTGAAACAGGTCAAGTTTTTACACCACATTGATGAGCCTCAACTGTGATAAATGTGCCTGACTGGAAATTCCCTATAGTGTCTTAAGAGCTCCTAGAAGAAGAGTGGGACAATCTCTGATTTTAGAACATCTTTCCAGGTCATTGTGATTTCTCAGCAGGATCATCGCAAGAATTCTCTATGGAAAACAGGAGAAAGCAAATTGATTAAAGAAAAAAACAGGTGATTGTCTCAGGGCATTTCTCCAATTTGAAGCTGAGAAAAATAATTCTGGAAATAACTTCAGTTTCAATTTTACTTTTTTTTTCCTTCCCTTTTTTAGTTTTTTTCAGGGTTTCAGTTTTAGTTTACTTTAATTTGTAAAATTATTCAAGCAATGCTGCTGGACACTTGCAGTGGAGCACTGCCCAGAACTATCAACTGCATTCTCAGCTGGAACCAATGGGCCTGACAGCAACTGCCCCAGTTCCTATCTAAAAATCCAATCTCACAATTAAAAATCCAGGCCCACATCTCTCACGAGTTCTCTGTTCCACTGCATCTCTAAATAGCTTGAAATTCAAGTACTTTAAAAAAGTGGGAGTGGATGTTAACCCCCAGAGCTGAAAACAGTGGAAATGCTTGGTGCTGTGACTGAAAACTCCCTCAGGAATTATGGATGAACCTCCCTTGTTTTCTTAGGGGTGTGTTTACGAGCTACTCAGCTGGAATAGAACTAAATGATAGAAAGAGTGGGGAGCCCAGAAATGAGGGCAGCAGGAAAGGGGTTCCCTCCTGAGTTTCACTCCCCCAGGAGCTGGGATGGAAAGCAGGGCTCTCATCTTCCTCCCGTCAATGATTTGCTCACTACCTTGATGCAATTTCTGAATTTTCTCTCTATACTTGTGCACCCACTGCTGAAGAAGTGAACAGCAAACAGCTGGAGTAAGCCAAGAATAGCAGGACTTCATTAAGACCAGATTTGTACTTGAATTTTAACTGGCCTGGAGCAATACAGCATTGCACTGATAGAATGCAGGTCTTGTAGGGGCCTTTCTCCAACAAGAAAGCAGCTTGTGAAGATGCAGGGAATCTGTTCCCTGTTGCTCATCTGTTCAAGTGGATCATGGAGTAGATATCCTGTTCTAAACCATGGCACTCACATGATTGCTGAGTCTGGACAGTCTAGGAAAGTGATTGATTTCATTTACTGACTTTCTGAGTTACAGGTAAAACTGCATTTTACATTGCATTGGTACACAAGTTTTTCTTCCTTTCACAGAAAGCAAAGGTAAAATGCCCAACTACAAGAATTCCTTCTGTAGAAGTCAGAGACCAGAGACCCATCTCAGTGCTTTTTCAGCTCTGTTAGCAGAATTGGGTTAGTTTTCTATTTAATTTGATAATGGGTAAAGAATTTCAGACACTATTCCTCCATTACTGGTCTAGTCACAGTGAAACACCAGTGAACAAAGAACGCAGAAGAACACAACAAAAACTACAGCACTATCTCTGAAATGTCAGAGACATTGTCACAGACAACAGAACCTTTACCCAACAGTGGCTGTTACCTTCCAAAGAGTGAAAAATGGCCCAAATAAGTTCTTAGTCTGGTACATCAACAAAACTCAGCAAGTTTTGTGTATTAATCCTTTCTGGTCAATTTGCAACCACGGCCATTGCTACTAAAACTCATAATGAATTATGAGCAATGTATCCTGAAATATCCAAGGAGCAAGAGGGCAGTTGGTGTCCTATGGAAACAAGATTTACAACACTGCAATGTGTGTGAGTCGATCCCATAAAGCAATTTTGACAACATACCCCTGGCAGTGCTGTAATTAATAGATATTAATAGCAAGTAGTTACCAAAGCAATCCATCTATCTAGTAACAGTCCACTATTTTGGCAAACTGCTCAATGACCCTGGGACACAGATGCATGCCTGACTAGGCTGTGATAATTAAACGTTAGTTATATTATCAGGGAGCTGTATTTTGACAGCTGTTGAAGAAAAAGAGGGGACTCTGTTGGAACTCAGAAAAGTTCAAGACATTAACAGAAGCTCTGAAGGCATTAACAGTGTGATATCAGACACCCCAGGGTATAAACAAAGCACAAATTATAATCACTGATCCCTAAAGAAACATAACTTGCAAGCTGGATAGAAGCAACTTTATTTAGCTGACCAATGTGGATGCAGCTGAACTTGGCAGGGGATGCAAAGAATAATATGAAGGGCTTGTAGAGGTACATCAGCCAGAAAAGCAAGGTCACAGAAAGTGCATCCCCCTTGATAAGATTGGCAAACTGGCAACAGCACAGAAGAAATGGAAGTACCCAACAACTTTTTTGCCTCAGTGTCCAACAGCAACTTCTCTTCCCAGAGGAGGGATTGGGGGAGCAAAGTCCCTCCTGCTGACAGAGAAATGGGGTTTGAGACCACCTGAGGAACCCCGACATGCACAGGTCTGTGGGATCCAGCGAGGTGCATGCCAGAGTCCTGGGGGAATTGCCTGATGCAGCTGCCAAGCCACTCTCCATGACAGTCACCAAGTCCTGGCAGGCAGGGGAAGTCCCAGCTGGCTGGAAAAAGGGAAACATTGCTCCCATCTTTAAAAAGGGCTGAAAGGAGCAACCACCCTGTCAGCCTCACCTCCATGCCTGGGAAATTCCTGGAACAGATCCACTCAGAAGCTCATGGAGAACAGGGAGGTGATTCAGGACAGCCAGCACAGCTTCAGCAGTGGCCAGCAGGCTGAGGGAGGTGCTTCTGCCCCTCTGCCCTGCCCAGGTGAGACCACACCTGCAGAGTCAGCACAGAGCATATGTGGACCTGCTGGAGTGGGTGCCACAGAAATATTCAGAGGGCTGATCTTCCGAGTAGAAAAATTTAATTTGGAGTGATATTTTAAAGGTTCACAAAATCCCATTCAGAGAAAGACTGATTTTACATGAACCCAATTTTTGCACATGAATAGTTTATGAAATGTTTTTACAATACTTCAGTAATGGCTCAACAGGAATGCAAAACTAATTCATCTGCCCAGAACCAGAATGTGTAGACAAGGCAACAGAACTGGATGTTCCCTTTCCCATTCCTCCTGTCAGCTTTAACCCTGGCATGGAGAGAGCTCATATTGGCTCTAAACATAATTTAGTTTACTTTTCTCCTTAGCAGCCCTTTTTTGTGCTAATAAATCCCCTTTGCTCTAGTAAAAAGTGATATTTATGCTAATTAGCCTTACAATAGGAGTGTCTAACACCAAAAAACAAATATCCAGAGTATTTTGCAGAAAAGCTTTATGTTGATGTGAGGTATTTTCCAAGTTTTGTATAAAACCCATCAGTCCATTATTCCTGATTTTTTGTCCTGCCACTGCCTATCCTTTTTTATATGACCAGAAAAAGATATTTCTTAAATACAGTTGTTTACCAGCAGCTGCATATATACCAGTAAGGTAAACCCAGACCTGAGCACCTGCACACACTCATCCCCCTTTTTCAACTACAAAGATAATCCTAGGCACAGCTTTGCCCTGAATTACCTCTTCTACATTACACATGGTCTCTCTCATATCTATTAAAAAGATGTTGACCAAAAAGATGGCACTGGGAAACCTTGATGTGTTCTTAAAGATACAACAATGGGGTGAGAAAAACTGCTTGTATATTAAGGTCTTTCTCCTCATCTGAAATGGTGAATACATACAAAAAAACCCCACAGTATTAACTATTCAATGTGCTGGGACACATAAACTCAAATTATAATTTCTCCTAATTTAAGACTGCACTCTTAGGGGTTTTTGCATGGAATTTTGGTTTTGTTATAGTAAACATGAAAGTTTTCATCTTAGTTGTGAACTCAGTCATGTTTATTTAACTAAAAACTCAGCCAGTTTTATATTTTTGCTCCAGTTGTCATGTTTGCAGTTATGTATATGAAAGCTTTGCAAAGGATCATCATTAGCTGATAAACACCCAAAACCATTTCAACAACAGCCAGATTTTTTATTGTGGATTAAAGTAATGTTTTTGGCTTTTTCTGTGGCTCCTCAAAAAACACCAAAACAAACAACCAGTCATATAAGTGCAGCTCATACACAACTGGTTTTTAATAATGAGATTTTATACCAAGAGCTCTTCATGTGACTTTCAGCATTAAACAAAAAATGGAAACAAACATCTGTTTAAGAAATTAATATTGACATAAAGATTCTAAACAGAACTGCAGATACCTTTAATTCACTGTGCTCTGATTTATACTCCTCCTGGCATGCAGAGATGAGGGTAATAAGTCAGTTGTCTCTGCTGTTAGTTTTAATGGCAATAGCAGTACAAGTTTGGGCTTTTTTGCAAATTGCCATTTGAAAGGGCCAGTAGGTCCATGATGAAACTGCAAAGAGTCTCTTCACCTTACCAATTTTTTAAGCTTTTGATTAATTTAATTCCAAGGTGCAGAGAAGCCTCAGTTAAAATTAAATTCAATGAAAAATCAAAATTTAATGAAAATTAAATTTCAGACAAAACAGGCAAATACATTGAGGACACAAACCTTACTATCCTCCTAATGCCTCACTGAGGAAAGAGCTTTTACCTCATGGCCCACACTGGGGAATCTGAGTAGCTGAGAAATTTCTTAAAATCTGTGGGAAAAGCTGCTTTGAGAATTGATAATTTCACTCAATAATATGTCCAGGTAAGGTGATGGATGCTACCTGTATTTGTTTTTTCTTAACCTACAGATTGCCCATCTGAAGTACGCAAGGAATAACCCTCTGTCCTTCTTTTGGAGTAGCAAATCAAATTTATTTCAATGTTGGAAACACTGTGGGTAAGTCTGATTAGGTTTTATAGGAGAACAGATAGCACAGAACATCATCTATACTGATATTAATATAATACTACCAGAAGTTGTGGAAATTGGAGCCAAAAGGAAACCTGACAGATGATGCTCCTGTGCCTAAACCTCTGCTGGCAGGTGTTTGTTTCACTTAGAGCCAGCATTGATAGCAGTTGTATGGATTTCTGTACATGGAGCATTTAATTAGGGAAAACAAACAGCAGCAGTGTGTGACGAGGTCAGATTTACTGCACAGAGTGTGCACCAGCCTGTGCTCAGGGCCCATTCAAATGTATATTAAGAGATTGAGAAATGACAGCAACAGGAAAATGTAAAAAACTCATCCTAATAAACCCCCTCTGCACATTTCTCCTTTGCAGACTCACCATGAGCTAAACCAAGGTTGGTCTGTTCAAATTTGTGAGCAAAGAGGACAAGTAAAAATCACATTTACTTCCTGTACAGCAAGAATATTTGCATCCATTAGGACTATTTTTGCTTATATTTAATTCACAGAACTTTAGGACCTTAAAAAAAAAACAACAAACCAAAAACCCTTAAATGGGATATACCAAGAAGACACCACCAGTGAAGGCGACATTTTAAGCTAGAAGTTTTGACATCATTAATATTATCTTTTTTGCATGTGCATTTCTGTGCAATAATCCTTTCTGCCAAAGGATTATTGCTTGAGTCTAAAAAAATAATCTTTTAAATTAAATTGCCACATGTTTCCCAGGTTCTTACAATATCTTTCTGCACTTGGAAGATCAAAGAAAAAAAAACTAAAACTAAAACATATCTTTGAAGGATTTTTCTTTCTCTCAGAGAACTTTGTATCACTAGAACAGGTGACATGCTGGTGCCTCGGATGTGTTTAATGTGTTATTGCTGTCTCTACTCAGATGTCTGCAATAGCTCAGACTCCCCAAACAATGCAAAAAAAAATCATAAAAGTTTGATCACTACTCATGTTATTCAGAGTGGATTGCAGTCAATTCTGCAAACCTATCTCTGTTCTTAGAGTGAGAAACAGCAACAGAAGCCCTGAACACATTAAAGTTAGCAAATTTTAAATACAAATTCTTTAAGTTATGTGTGTGAAAGCAAGAGATAAAGGGGGTTCAAGTGCAGCTACAAACAAACAATTCAGCACTTCCACAGTAAAGGTTCTATTCATTGCCTCACTCAATAATTCTAAAGTACAGACACAAACCCCCATCAAGCCTCACACAAAATGATGAAGCCTCTTCACTCAATCCATCCCCTGAGACAAAGCTGGAGATCCTCAGCTCATGTAGAGCAGCAAAACTGCAGTGATTTACTCCAGCTCCTAGAACACACTCTGGTCAATGAACTGGAGCTTTGAAAAACTGAGGTAGAAATGAATTCCACAATCAACCCACCAAAAATACACAAATGTTCCTGTGTGCATTTCTCCCATCTGCACAGTGGCATCCCAGAAATGCTCAAGACACTCTCTGTAGAAGTGTCTCTGTAGTGCCACTCCATGTATTGAAATTAATAACAAAATAGTATTTTCTAAATGTGACAATTGATCACTAAAGCTTTTCTTTCACTGGCATGTACAAGGCATGATTTGTTGGCCAAAGGGCATGTGTGTATTACAGAAATACATCAATCCTATATCCTTTTATTCTTCTCACAACTCTTTAATGATTAATGTGTTATGTATTCACTGAGCAGCCATCAGCATACATTTGCACTACCACAAACTGGAATTTATTCATCTAGCTGCACAGAGGGATTTGTTAGTTATTGGGGGTCACAGAACACAGCTTTATAAACTGATATTGAACAGGAAGGAACTGCATTAAAATGAAGTCAGAATAACAATAAGCCGAAGAGTCAGATGAGTATTTTTTGCTTCAGCTCTTAAATACACTTATTTTTCCCACTGTCAGGAAGCTAATAACATATATATATATGTGTGTGTGTGTGTGTGTATACACATATATATATATATGTATATTTTTGAAATCTTTCTTTCCATTACTATTTGTTTAATGCCCTGCTGACAGCCTCCTGCCAGCTGAAAGGGCAGGGGAAGGAGCAGAACCAGTGCTCTGACTGTGGCTGAGCCAAGTGTGTGACAGGGGTTCTTCCCAGTGACAACACATCCCAAAGAGCAGCACGTGCTCCAACTTCCCAGTGCCAAAAGCTTTAATCCTACTTTTTCCTCTTTCTCCAAAAATGTGTTTCTGATATATCAAATTATTGATTATTTCTGCGTATTTTGTATTACAGGGTCACTTGTCACAGGAGATTTAATCCTGATTTATGCTGGTGTGAGTGACAGAAGAAATGAGCTCAGTGGTTTTGGGGTAACAGCTGTTAAAAATGTTTATTTGTGTAAGCTCAAGGAAATAAATTCCTTGATTTCCTTGGCAAAGGAAATATAACTTACTCTAGGCAACTCCCATCTGAGAAACCACCTTTTCTGAAGGAATGGCAGACAAATTGTCTGCAGGATATTAACTATTACTCATCCCAACATTAGACTGCAAACTTAAGAAACACATCAAGAAATGGGGTAAAATCACCCAGAACTGTCTGATAACAAAAGAGTGACATTTGAAAAATATAACCACATACACCAATAGTCATGCAGCCATTCAGGATTATTTAAATATTAAAATTTCAAACAAAAAAAGTATTTTTCAGTTTATCAATTGGTCAGAATTCCTGAATTTTTGTTTCCTAGCTGTCAAAACCCAGTATAAATAAAGGGAAGTGGACTTGTGCTGAGGATATTTGATCAGGACAGATGCTGAGAAAACACTGGTGTATTTAAGATCAGCATTACTCATTTCAGAAGTTCACAGAGGAACAGCTGATTTCCACATTCTGTTATTCCCAGTTTAGGGAAGCATTCAATTTGAGCAGGGAGCACAGAGGTGATTTAAATTTAATATCTCGATTTCATTTCAAGAGAAAGGCTTAAATGCAAACACAGTCAACTAGAAAGTCTTAATGTTCTACTTGAATTCTCATGATTTATGGCAGGGAAAAAAAATCCTGCAGTGTTTCAACAGCCTGAGAAATGCTGGTTTCATCTACATAGGCTAGAGAAATCCAAATTCAAACTGCAGACACCCAAACTAACCTTTGACACTTAAAAGTAACATTTGGCGCTGGCATTCAAATGAACATTCCAGCCAGGAATAAATCTTCCTTTGAAAAATCCTAAATATGAAATAAGGCAGATACTGCATTCATCTCCAGTGGTATAATTAGATATATTGGACTGTTCTTACCCTGGATTTATGTAGTGCAATTGAAGCCCATCTTCAGTCCTCAGTCAAATGCCAAATATGCTGCTAGGAGGGCTCAAGTGGCAGTTCTTTCTCCTAAGAAATGGTGTTCAAACTGGAATTTAGAGCCCAACTATGCTAGTGAAAGCTTCTCAAGTATTTTGAAGCATTTTTATCCATTTCCAGAATCACTCATTGGCTTTAGTGAGCTGTTCTTCATGTTAGAAGTGCACTCATCTATTAACCAAAATTCAATTTTTCCTTTAATAAATGGCTCTTTTCCTCAACATATTGAAGTCTCTACTGCCCAGTTCTCTATATATTCACATCAGAATATGCAAGGTATAATGGCAAAATGTGACAATCTTGTGCTCCTTCCTCCATGAGACCTGTACCTAGATTGATGATACTGCTTTGCAGGCCAAAGTCAGTATAGGAGACCACAGGCTTTCATAAAACTCCCTAAATATGGATGAAAACAGAACAAATCATGAGCTTCAAGCAGCTCCCTGAGGGTTTTTTATAAGGTGTCTAGTCTTCACTTGCAGAATAGGAAGTAAAATTATTAAATTGATTAAATAACTAAACATTTGTTAAACAACTAAACAAACTCTCTCATTTCGTCTCCTCTGAAGGAAGAAAATTCCTTTATACAGTGGATAAGCCAATTAGAAAAGAATTCCCACCCAACCCCAGTAATAAGTACTCTATCCAACTTGAGAACAAATCATGAGGATTTTGGAGTGGATTTTTTTTTTCTGGACTACAGGCTGTTTTCAAATTAACTAGGAGAATAATCCTCCTTAATATTTACCGATGGCCCAGCTGCTGTTATCAAGCAGTTTTCTGCTCTTAACAAGTTAAAATTTCATGTCCACTGTAAAAAGGTCGATAATAATGTGCCTAGTCTAAATGGGGGAGAACATTTTAACTTGCCAGTGATGTCTCAATCTGCATTAGTTTGCTAACAAAACAAAACAAAACAAAACAAAACAAAACAAAACAAAACAAAACAAACAAAACAAAACAAAACCTCTCATGATGATGAACCAGAGACCATTAAGTACTGTAATACTTTTCCTGCTGCTGCATTTTTTCCAAGCTAATTCCACATGTCAGCAGGTAATGAAGGGCAATGTAATTCAAGAAGAGAGGCTCAGCTTCTGTCTATAATATTACAAATTTGAAACTCAGTTGCTGTAAGTGATTGAGAACTCGTGTGCCTAAAATGTATCAATTTTTCTTCAACTTCATCCATTTACCAAAAACAAAACCAGTATTTTTACTCAGGCTCTCAGGTTACTAATGCTTTCTGCAGCCAAAGAACACTCAGGCTTTTCATTCTGCCTTAGCAGTAATAACTGCCTTCAGCAGCTCAGAGCAATTTGTAAGAAACCAAATTTACAGATTCTGAACTGCTTCTGCTCTCACAGCACAAACAAGAGAACCAAGGGAGAAACCTCTGTACCAAAGGGTCATAGCTGGTGACATTTTCCAGCAGGTGAGAATCTTTGTCCTCTGCCATTCCACCTTCCCAATAGCACTGGTGTCTCCTTGATTTTGGAATTTGGTGGGAAGAAGAGTTAGTATTTATCCATCCTTGTACAACAAATTAATTTTTAGACATCTTGGACCATTTCCATGCTTTTCCTGTGCATGCACAAAGAGCTTTAACCTCTGCAGCCCAGGCTCCAGAGCCCACTGCCTTTGTAGCAAAGTTTAAACACTATGCAGAAAAACCTTTGGGATTCAGTGAAAATCAGCAGAGGTTCTGTTCCAAACCCAAACACAATCAATTGCACATAATGCTGAACCACCTTCAAAGGATGTTTGAAATAAAAAAGTCATTATTTGGCAAAACTCAGGAGAAAGCAGATAAAAGTGCTAAAGCAAGGGAATTCTAGTTCTTGAAAATCAAAGCAATCCTATCTAACCGTTTATGTCTTAAAAAGGAAAACGTGTCAGCGTTTGCTAAATGGTGTATTTCTTCAACATTGAGCAAAACTTAATTAAAGAGAGTAATTACACACAATCCTTTCTATCGATACTATATGATCCTTTTTAAAATGCTACAGGGTTTAGAAATTCTAACATATCTACTTTTTCTAATAATATTAGTGGTTTTTTGTAAAAAAAAGGAAGACATCCAGCCTGGCCTTGGGCATTTCCAGGGATCCAGGAGCAGCCACAACTTCTCTGGGCACCCTGTGCCAGGGCCTGACCACCCTCACAGGGAAGATGAGCACAGAAAATAGAATATGAAAACTTATTTCCTTCATTCCTGGACAACTGTGGCTCTTTGAGCACATTAGAAAAAAAAAAAAAAAGAAGAAGAAAGTTTACATCAAAAAAATAACCAAGATCCTATCATCCTGCTATTGCATTTCCCCCCTAATGCATGCATTAAATACAGTGTCAGGTTCAACTTTATTTTCTCTATTATCTGTAGGCTGTTTTTTTATCAAACTCACATTTATTGTACGTTTTTTTTTACCCAGAAAAGTCTGGTGGCTTTTATAACAGAGTTTATCAGCTGTTTACAAAAGAATCCTGGCATTTCCACATTTCAGCTTAAGGAAGGAAATGAAGCTAAACAAAACTGAGGGGGACGAGTAAAATAGTTCCAACAGCAATTAGCCAGGGCATTATGTTTGATATTACACACTACTGCAGGAAACATGACCAAGTTTCTAAAATATGCAAGAATTCCCACACAATTTCAAAAGATGTTACTAATACAGTAATTTATCCTGTCTTCCCTCCAGATCATTATTGTTATTGAAGTAGAAAATATAAATGGCTGAGGGTTGTAATTGATTATAAACATGTATGATAGATTCAGGAAAATTCTTCCATAACAAGAGAATAAAAATAAATTGTGCCAGACATATGATCTGTATGTGAAATATATGCCAAATGTATAGCTGTTTAAATTTTTTTTTTTTCTGTTTGGTGGCTGCAAAGAAAAAAAAATCACCAAAAATTCTGTCAGGTTGATATCAAGTAAATTCCTTGTCAGGTTTTTGTCAAGTAAATTCAAGCCAACTTTTACAAGTATGTTGACCTAAAAGTGTATTTTTTACCAGGAAAACATTCATAGGAGAAATTTCACATAGCTTCTCTCAAGTTCTAGGTTTTTCCAGAATAATTCAAACCTGTATTTTTACAATATGCATTTCTGTATGTAACATCCCCAACATACATTTGTTTAGAGGGGTCAGGAGATTTTTTGTTCAGTTTTATGGATTCATTCAGCATCTTCCAAGTCATTCCCCTGTTATTTTTAAATAAGCCCACAACTTTTACCTGCCGGCTCTACCCTTTATTATGAAGGCTATTTTCTTAGTGTTTAGGTTAGGACCTGACACCACCCCCAAAATTTAATGAGCTGTCTAATTTTTCAGTGCTCTTTTCACTGAAAATTTCTGCCTATTTTTCATGGAACTGACATTTTGCTGCACCATCCTGCCATTTTTCAACCCCATATAGTCACATGCTGTAAATGCAGGTGTATTTATCAAACCATTATCATCAATTACCTGAGAGCTCCAGCTTCACAGACACTTTGTGAATTTCTGAGATTTTTCAGGGCACTGACATGACAAAATACATGTCAGTATGTTGTAAAATAGTTGAAACAGCATAACCAAAAAATGAAGTGGGGGGAAAAAAATCTGATTAAATATCATCCACTCTTACCCTTATCATGATCATTCTGCCTGTGCACATTTCAACAAACAGTTCTGGGAAGGAACTTTTCTTTTCAAGGACAGTATCACAAGAGTCTCCAGGCACAAAGTGATTTCCACAAATGATTAATAAACACTATCCCTTTAGATTATCCATGTGTTTCCAGTAGATCTTCCCTTAAAAAGCAACACACTCCTGTAACAAGGGATGTAAAGGGTTGCTTTAGAAAGAGATATTATTGTACATCTGCATTGTTGAATAAGAGAATTCCATTGAATTATCTCAGCTCTTGCATGAGATCTCTGATCCTCTTTTATTCAGAACTACAGATATATCTACAAGGCCAAAAGGCTTGAACTTAACTCACTGAGGAACTGCCAAAGAAACCTGGATTACCTTGATGCCCATCAGACCAAGTAACTGCAAAGCAGGGGAAAGATTAAGCAGAAATAGAAATTCTATTGCCTGATCAATCACAAGGAATTAAAACAAACCTGACAGGTTAGAAGCACAGATAATCTATTGTAAGACTCATATTTGTGGGAGGAGTTTTAAAACCTAAACAAACCAGATCAGAGCTAAAGCATCAAGACAGAAGCAGATGAAAAGGCTGAAGAAATAGTGATAATTTAAGAAAATAAATTAATTTTTATTACAAACCATTGAAAAACTTCACTTAGAACAGTGATGTGTAAAAAGAGCAGCAGAAACAGTGAGGCACAAAGAGCTCCCAGGAAGTTTGGGGAAACAGGACATTAGAGGAAGCTACAGAAATGTTTTACAAATACATCCAAGGAAAGTGCTTGGGAGGAAAAAATAACCTCACATTCAGGTAGGATTTTCAAAACAAAATTTAGAAGATTTGTGGTCATTGTAGGGATAAAATTCTGGAATCTCTTTCCAAATCACTCTTTGGCATAGAGCTTGAAATTGTCTGGATGTTACAGATTAGAAATTGGACTGGAATTAGAAATTAGATTATTGAGTATTTTAGAGAATTTGAATGATAATTTACTTTCTCGCAGTTCATTTGTCTGACATTGAGCCTATTATAAGCAGGGTTTTAATTACCACATGTTTAGGCTTTTGGTTTGTTTGTTTGCTCTAGTCTTGTTTGTCTTTACAGGCAGTCTCTTCCACCTTCATAACAAGTATTCTGCTCTGCTGGTAAGTGCAGGATCTCATATATCCTATGAGAAGAATTTAATTAATTTGAAATTTTAATTCTGCCCTAACTGAAAGGCTCTCTTAGACATCAAGATGAAAAAATAATAATGATAATTACCATAAGCATGACAGAGCTGCAGAATGAGGCACAAACATGAAATTTAATTTAATCAAAAGAACTTCTTGAAGATGATTATTTATATTACAAAGACATGTTCTTCACTTTGTAATAAAATTGCTTATGAAATGAAAGTAGAGTTTCAAGCCACAATACTCTTCCTTTATTTCTCTCTCCTCCACACCTTCTATGTATCATCTCAATAAAGACTAAATAAGTCCCTCTTGTAAGATTATGACTTCCATTTCTTTATGCACAGAAATGTAGCTGGGCTTTTTTATTTTCAAATCTGTATTACATGACAAAAAGCATGACTGCTTAGATTACAAGACATGAAGAAAAACACACAATAGTTTGTTTTTATTTCTTATATTACTAAAGAAAAATTCACACAGAAAGAATGAAAACAAGTACAAAAACCTGTGCAGACAAAGCTGTAGGGAACAGGATCAGTGAGTAAAGAAATAGATTTCTGCCTCTCTACTCTAATAACTTCTGTTGAAAGCATCTGTATTATTTAGCTGCATAAAGTGGTTTTTTTTCTTTTGAAAACACTGGGGGAAAAAAAAAAAGTCATCTAGAACTGGACTTAATAGTGTGCTCACATCTGGTAAAGAAAAATCAGTTTTCCAGTGTCTGTGTAATCAGATCGTGGTATCTGGTTGTATCTGTAACTGTGTGTGTAACACTTGGAGTTGGGATAATTGAAGAAATCAGAATTGAAGGCCCTTGTCCAAAGCACATGATATTTTCCCAGCAGCCCAAAGGAAGCAGCATTCAAAAATGTTGCTGTGCTATCTCAGTCAGATTGTTTTCTTTAAATACAAGCATTCCATATATTTTGCTCAATTTTAAAAAACGTGTCAAATATTTTTAAAAACATGATTCCATGATTACACACAGACACACACACACATATATATATATATTTGCAATATTCAACCCCTCCAACAGTGTTATCTAAGTGCATTCACACTCCTGCCCAACAAATGGGACAGGAGCTGAAAGGAGGGAGCCTTAATTCATGCATGAGAAATGAATCTAGAACGTGAAAAGGTGTAATAATAATCATCTCTAAAGACAAAAAGGTGTTGAAAAAGGGTTAAAAAATGTTAATGAGACCTTCATCCCTCTCTCAGAAGCCAATGTGTACAGGCCTTTTAAACTGCTTTTTAGTAACTCCTGTCTTTAACATTTTACTAGATATATGGAATTGTAGTGTTGATTTTTCTGGAGGAGATTGTATCTCTGAGTTTTGCAGTGGAGTACCTGAGTTCCTCCCAGAATTCTCTGTTAGAAAATACAACCTGGCCTGTTCAAGATTTAGAGCTGGTAGCTAATGGCCCTACAATCAGCCTAAAAGGAGGGGAAATCCCTAAGAAATGGGGGCATCAGTGCTGAAAAGAACAGAACAGCGAGACCAAAGAGAAAACCTCCTTAAAATGGCAGATTGAGCTGAAGTGTGCTCATCATTTCTTCAGCACCACCTTTCAGGTGCCAGTTTTCAAGCCCTGGTTTTCCTCAGTCTCTTCCCAACGACAGTGAAAAACAGAAGCATGAATTTGGAAACTCTTACTAACAAAATCCATGTGCGCTCCTAACAATGTTATTTTCACTTCCTCGTTTTGGTTGGAGGAAAATCGAAGTTTTCCAGGCATTTAATCCCTCTGGTTCTCATTAAAATCAATGGTAATATCTTTGAATCCCATGAAACCACCACGAAAACTGTCCTCCTCAGCTATTCCAATTGCAGGGCTGCAGCTGGCACTTGTTAGCTGAGTCTAGAGCGTAAGAAGTTCTTGGAAGTTTATTTTATGGCAATAAAATCAGTTTAGCTATTTAAATGCTGAAAGTAGAGGTCAGCCAAGATGCAGTGTGTCCCATCTGCTGTGTTACAGTTACATGCCAAGAGAGCTTTCCACGCACACAAGATGGAAACAGGAGCATCTTTGACAGACACTGCAAACTAAAATAAGCTTGGGGAGCTCAAATGGGTTAAGATCCAACTGACCATGGGCAGTTGCTGCAGGATGTTATTGTTTTGCTGCAGCTTAAAAGAAAATATCAGGGAAACATATCTTCAGTCTGCAGGAGGTGGGAAATGCTGATGCTCCCTCAAGACACACGTGCCACTCGTTGTCTCACTTGCAAAGAGACTTGATATTATGGTGTTATTACAAGGGAAGGATTTGATGTAAATGAAGCATTTCAAGCTCTCACCAGAAGGCAATTACATGCACACAGCATCCCCTCTGCAAGAAACTGAGGGCAGATTTAGAAGCACACCACAGGAAAGAGCAGCGTCTTCTGTGGGAAAAGCTTTTGCCACACACGACTTTTGTCATCACAGAGGTTCACCATAGATTTTTGCCCCTAATGGTCTAGGATCCACAGAATCACATCCAGAGTGGGAAGAGACCCACAAGGATCATCAAATCCACCTCCTGTCCCTGCACAGACACCCCAACAATCCCACCCTGAGCACCCCTGGGTGTTGTCCAAACCCTCCTGGAGCTCTGGCAGATTTGGGCCATTCCCTGGGGAGCCTGGGCAGTGCCAGCACCCTCTGGATGAGAGACCTTTCCCTGATATCCAAAATAAACCTCCCCTGACTGAGGTCCCTGGATCCTGTCACTGTCACAGGGAGCAGATATGGGAGCTGCAGACCCTGATGAGGTCTGACCTCAGCCTCCTCCAGACAGAACAGACTGAGTGGTATCAGCTGCTCCTCATACAGCTTCTCTTCCAGATCCTCCTCCCTCTCCATAGCTCTTCCCCTGGGTGCTTTCTAACAGCTTTCTATCTTAAGCTATCAGAAAGCATCCAGGGGAGAGCTGAAGAGATGGCAGACCCCTAGGAAGATGCACAAGAGAGAAAGGGATCTTCAGTCAATGTATCCCACACATTTTGCCTGATTCCTCTACTTTGGGATGGCAATAAACACCTTCTAAATGTCCATCTCCCTACTGAGCTGTCCCAGAGTGTGCAGACAATAGCCATCTAAAAGGTTAAAGGCAAAGGTTGGGCAAAATTAATTTTGTCTTGTATGCTAGCAAGGTTCTAGCTGTTTAAAATTAATCCTGGAAGTGTACTATGTTTACTTTTTCTGGCTTAAATATAGTGAAGAGTAGGCTGCATCTAATGGTTTCTAAATGCTCAAAGTTTTTGCTCACTTGGATCTAGTCTATTATTTTAAGTGATGTGCAAATAACAAGTCAACCAAAAGTCAAAAGGTATTATGATTAAAATCCAGAAATTGGAACAAGGAGTCTGAAAGTCTCACTGATGAAGCACTGATGGAAATTACAATGATCAGATCCTTCTTCTCCATATGCCACAGGTTCACTAATAGGATATTCCCTACAAAGTGGAGATCATATTAATGATTAAATTAAAAAAGCATTTTTAATTTAAAAAAATCCAAAAACCAACCAAACAGAAACCAGAGGAAAACATGCCAAACCTCCAAAACTGATACAAGACAGATTTGAGCACTAAAATAATTTAAGGCAAGAAGCATCATCCAAAGAGAACCTGAGCTGCTGCAGTTTTAAGCTCAGACAAGCTATAAGCCCTGGATTTACACCTGGTTGATGGACACTGACATTGTGTCTGTGAAGATGGAGGAAGATTTATCATTTTACCCTAACCAAGCATCTTGTTTTACACCTTCACGTACAGTGTGCAAAATGCCAAACTCTTTTGTGCCAAACATTACAAAAATGGAAGGAATAAAAACTGCTATTCTGCTTTGAAGATGTTGGAAATAATTCTCCTCTACAAGAGAAAAGACTTTATGGAGGCAGGTAACAGCAAAGAATGGGATTAGACTCAGCAAAAACACTGGGGAAGAATTTTTTTATATTTGTAACTGTAATGCATAAAAATGATGAATCATTCTGATGATTACTACCAATTTTGGGTATGTTTGGGTAACACCTCATTCATTTGAAAATCAGCAAAATTTCAAAAATGGGGACAGAAATGCAAGTTCCTTGGCAGAATTCTGAGTTTTATTAGAAATAAAACTAAAGTAAAAGAGGATTTATGGCCGTGATATGGATGAGAAAAAAGGTAACTTCTGCATCAACAGGCAAAGACAGAAAGCTGTAAGGTAAGACCTAAGGTAAAGCTGTACTTGCACATTTGCTCTCCAGAGCTCCTACTGCTGCCTGGCTTTTTGCCATCTCATTCTTTGTACATCATTTCAGATGGGAAAACTGCTATCAGCGACTTTCAGAAATGAAAATATATGGTGTGACTCAGAAGTGCCTATCTAATGCAAAAAGGGATGGAGGAGGAAAAAAAAAGATAGACTTTTACCTGGGGTGGAAGGGGGAAAATAATGAATAGTAGAATATTAAAATACATTTGAAAGATTCATTAACCTCAGTTTTTAATTGAGCAGACAGTAAATAAAGGACTGACTGGAAATAATCAGATTAAATTAATGATTTATGGTCTTAATGCTTTTATCTGTTAGGCTTTTGAAAATCATGTGTCAGAAATTAGTGTAATTAATACTTACATTGATGTAGAACCTTTTGTACAATGCTGCCAGTGATCTGTTCATCCTGTTTATTTATTTAGCAGTATCCAATGAAATGGGCAAAGACTACAGGAATACTGAGATATTCATGTGCAAGCCAAGGTACAAAATTTCACCTGCTCTCGCTTTCTCTTGCACAGACTGAGAATGTGAAGTGTTGCAGCTTCCTATTTGTGTTACTTTAGTGTTTGACTTTCTTTAAACCAGTGGGTGTTAAGGTAACTCAGGGATTAGCTGCAACACCATGCATGATTAGAGGTTCAATATTACACAGTATTGTAAGACCTGTGGGCAGTAGCAGCTAGTCCTACCTACACTTCAATTTTTGTAATGTAAACCAACAAAATCACCAAACACTTTTGAACAAAAGGATGTTCTCTGACAATGTTATTACCTGAGAGGGGTCCCACAAAGACTCAGTGATTTTCCACTCCTGCATAAACTATACAACTATATTGGCATCCCAGCAAGAATAATTATCCCAATGAGGACTGAGTCAAATAAGGCATCATTATTGCTTCTTTCTCTTTCCCCCTCTCCTGTTTAAAAAATTTCCTTGTTTTATTGTTAATACACACTGCTGAGTGCCTTCATGTTCCTTCTGGCATTGCAGCAAGAACAATTTCTGAAATAAAAACGTACCCGTGGCCCTTTCAGTCATGTCACAAACTCTGGTTTCAGACCTCATGGCTGTTCTTACCTCTTTCCTTGGGCATGGTGATATTTCCAAATCCCCTAAGCTATGAACAGTACAGATTGTGCCTTGGGAAGGTAACAGCTGATGTGCTGCATGCTCTGCACAGCTACAGTCAAAAACTGTCCTTATTTCATTACAACTGAAAAGAAAACTTGAGGCCATTGATTGGTGCCCCAAAGGGCACAAGTATGAAATTACAGAGGAGACAGCACCACCACCATTTCTGGCTCTGTGATAAAAGGTTCTCATTTCAAAGCAGTGACTTGACTCTGTCACCCAGATATAATGACCCCATCATTAGGGTGATGGCAGCAGCCTTTCACTTATTCATCTTTCAGAAGCAAAACCTGAATCCTACAAACCTTTTCACTGCAGGAAGTGCAGGTGTTGATAAAATCTTGACTTTTCCTCCCTTCTCTATCTTGAGCTTTTCAAGCATAACATATTGTAAAGAGATTAAGGCTTACAGAACCACTTTTCCTCAACTTTTGAAGTCTTGGAAGCACTTCAGGATCATCAAAACAGGAGTTTTATAACTTGTGTACTCTGAAACTAAACTTACTGTTGAGATTACACTTTCATGCTAAAATCATTTTCTCTGCTACTTAAAAGTTTCTTAAGAAGTTGTCCGCAGGCTGAAGCTCCTCCTGCTGCTCTGAGGCCATAGGAAAAAACTTTCTGGAACTTTGAAGAAAATCCACTTAATTGTTTTATTTGATTTCCAGAAGGCCAAGCTTGGAAATAAAGCAGTGAAACCAATGCTTTTTCATGCTAAGCCATGAAGTCAGTACTCCTGTATTATCATCAATATTTCATAAAGATTTTCTAGTGAAGCATGATCCACACATTTGTTATAATGTTATCCCAGCAGAACAGTAAGGTGGTTGGTTTTACCTTTGAAAATTTAATTAAGGTAAAAAATAAATATTCAAATACTAGGGAGAGTTGTTATTAGGCTTATGGTATTTTACTCAGTAAATATGTAGATATTTTCTGAATGAGCTTGCTGCTTTTTTTATCTCATGAGGTTTCCCAACTTATCTTCTTCTTCGTAACTGAGTTCAACTTTTCACCATGTATAATTCTGACTGAGAATACTTTCTTTCTGGATCCATATCTACGTGACATGATGAATTTTCTTCTTGAATGCATGGGTTGTCAATAACTAAAAAAAAAAAAAAGAGGAAAAAATCTAGAAAAAATCTAGCCCCATATGTGCTTGACATTCAGCAGCAGCATTACAAGCAGATATGAATAAATTCACTGAAAATTTACCCTAAAACCTTCTCTTATCCCAGCAGCTCTCCCAGATTCCTATTTCTCACAGCCTGCTCTGTGTCCATTCATATCATCATCCTAATTTCTCTAAAATTTCCCTCATGCAATTCTGCAGCAAAAGGTTCCAGCATTAGATGAATATTTTGTTCAAAAAACAACTATCCTGGGGGAAACAAAGACATGGTTTATCTGACTCTACTGGTTGTCTTGAGGATCTGCTTTGACAGAAAAATATTTTAAAGCTGCACAGGCCGTTTAAGGCTGAGACTATTGGTGTCAAAACACAACAACAGTAACTGAACCAATGCAAAATGGCAAAAGATGCATTTTATTTCTGCAAACACTGGAATTCTAGGAAAACACACAAATGTAGCAATGTGGGATATACCCATGACTAGTTTACCACAACCTTGTTAGAATCCAGATAATGGGATAGAGGGGAAAAACCAGGGTAAAATCCACTATGACCCACACATTGCATCAGCTGAAGCAACAGACACACTCCAGTGCAACTCCATTATACACTGATACTGGGATTTAGATGCATATTTTGTTCTGGATTTATAAATTAATAAATCAGTTTTATTGCTCACTCTGTATTTGAATATTTGACACGTATATTTTTCTTGCAAAATCTTTTAAAATAAAAAGCTGCCGTAACTTTTGTTCAAGATCATGAGATTTCTAGATTAAGGGATTACAATTTCTTCTTTTACATCAGTTCAAAACTCCATGATTAAGCATGCCATTCTATGCTTAAATCTTTGACATGCATTTTCTCTGGATATCTACTCAGTTTTTGAGCAGGTCTGAATGCTCTCCAATATTTTGGACTCACTATTTCCATGTAAATGATTTTTTTCAGTTTCCTCAGAAATACTTACAGCTTTTACTGAACTTTCTGACTTCTTACATAGT
Source organism: Alethe castanea (assembly GCA_024734035.1). Taxonomy (NCBI): domain Eukaryota; kingdom Metazoa; phylum Chordata; class Aves; order Passeriformes; family Muscicapidae; genus Alethe; species Alethe castanea. Next base: position 66,624,223 of record JANRGV010000084.1, read on the forward strand.
TCTCCCTGTCCATTTCTGCCCTGAAATGGTTCAATTGTTAATGACAAATTCCCTTTCTCCACAGTAATTAGAGCTGTTTGTTTAATTTCCTAATTTGTTGTGACTTTGAAATTACATAGACTCCTGTATTTCCTGTATTTTTTCCTTTCATTCTCTGCCATTCCCATTATTTCTCTTACACTTTGTGCTCTAGGACAGGCTATTTAATAAAGCTCTTAATAGTGTAAGATACTCAAGTAAAAGCAAAGTGCTTCATATTTACTAATTGAAAGTTAACCCTGCTAATACATCACGGAACAAAAACCAAGATGTTACACTTTTTACAGAATAATAAAATGCTAACCTATCTTAAGTAGCAAACATGTATCAAACACACACAGATTTTCACGGATTGGGGAACCCATTTAAGAAGCACAGGAGAAAAAACCTCAGTTTTGCTTAGGGCACAAATAAAACTGTATCAAATAGGTTATGACAGTAAAAAATAAAGCATGAGGGTAACTTGGTGGAAACATCCTTCTGAATATCCAACATGCCAGATGCTGCACCATGATAGACTAAGGTTACAAATTCAAACAAGTGGTTTGGAGAAGCTAAACCATTAATTTATGCAATCAATTAAATAATAAAAGCATCAAGTGCTCTTGATTGTATTACTGACAAGTTATAAATCACATAGACTGGAGTGTGATCAGATTGTAAGGGACAGCAGATATAAATGGATACTAGAGTTTGTAGGAGTCCTGGTATTTTGGGAAAATATGAATCACACAGCACAGAGCATGATCAGACTGAAGTGACTCCCCTGCTCAGAGGGTGTTATTCACTAGAAAAATATTTTTTAAATATCACTGATTAAAAAGGTAGTAATTTTATTTTATCTCTTTTTAAAAGGCCTCAAATAAGCATGGTTAAAAGTTAATTTGAAAAAAAAAATCAGTTAACTAGAAAATATTGGGAAATCATTACCAATAAGTTTTGCTGCAAGGGGATAACCAGATATTTCTCATGAAAATAAGTAATAGAGAACACTTCAAAACGTGAAAGAATTGCAGAAAAAATGTGAATGCTAATTGCTAATGAATGATGACCTCTAGGAAATCAGATAACAGAACTAGCACAGCACTGGCTTTATGTTTAGAGTCCCAAAGCTAGAAATGCTTTCAACTTGACATGGGGGTTTCTGCAGCAACTTCCCAGTTAGTATTTTCTCAAATTTAATTTTTAATCTTGTACTCTCCAGGGAAGGAAGAAAAACATCATCATTACCCACAAGCTGCTAACTTCATGTAGCATTTGATTCCTATTTACATTACAGAAATATGCATGAACAAATAAAATTATCCCTCAACCCTTTTGGTGTTGCTAAGAAATGTAGAAGTGCAGCAGTTTATAAAAAAAAAAAAGGGACAAATGAATAGAAAATTGTTACTCAAGAGAATGGTAACAGTCTCACTGACTCTGGTGTGCTTTTTTATCCAGGTGTTTATAGGTAGGAAGAAATTTTGGAAGCAGAGCCATATGCCAAAGTGGCCATGAGAGAAGGAGCTCCTCTCCCTTCCAGCCATCCTGGCTTCCTTGGTTTCACTAGAAATCTGCCAAGGGCAGATGTTGAGGGATCAGCATCTGCTGTAGCCGAGTTCTCCATGTCAAATTGTTTCATTTCCCCCTATTTCTGTGCCAACAATGCAGTTCACAGATCACAGGTTCTGCAACTGCTCCCTCTCACAGCAGACTCCAAGCCCTGGAGCTGGACCCTTTCTGCCTGAAGGCAGTGCTGGCTTTTGGGCAAAAACAGTCTTGACAATGCAGACACTGAGTGTTTACCTCCTTTAATAACCTGCCTTCTTCAGAGACAGGAACACAAGAGGCTCTAAAAGTCACAAAGCAGCAGCTATTTCTGTGTCTCACCTTTTCTAAGGCACCTTGATTCCATTTCAGCATTAATTGAGACACCAGAAGATGAAACTGGCATGGATCCCAGTGGAATCCAGTGGTTAAAGTCAGTAAAACAGGCAGGATAAAGAGATCACCCATGACACTGCACTACCAGAAAGTTTTATCCTGAAAGAATTGGAGCTCATTTTGCCTCAAAGGCGTTTACCCCTCCAAGGAGGAGAAACAGGATCTGGCTGCAGGAGGGACTCAGGAACTTCACTCAAAGAGTCCAAACTTTTCATTGTCTCACTGCAAATAATTGGACTTGTGGCTTTAGCTATGTCAATACACTCCTGGTGTTTACTAGGAATTAGGAACATCTGCTGCCCACACAGGGAAGAAAGGCTTGAGATGGAAATTAAAACTGAGCAGATGAAACACTAGGACACAAAGGTAGCTCACAGCTTTAATTTCAAATAAAATCTCTCAACTTGAAGAGCTTGAATTAAACTAATCTATGACCTTCTTAACACTCCTTGATTAAAAGCAAGGATTACCACCTCCTAAATAGTACTTAACTAGCTTAATGTCAGCTAAAAGAAAAATGCAGAGGAAAAACTGATCAGTCTGTAAGAGTAAACCCAGGGATGTACACATTTTTCAGGATGCAAGTTGGATGCAGAAGCTGTGACAGAATATCGACACTTTTTCTCCATCATCAGAAGAAACAGCTTGGTGTGTACTCTGATGAAGCAGCAGTGTGCACTTAAACAAAAAAAAGCATAGAACAGCTCAAGTATGTGTGAAAATATCAGCAGGAACAGCCTTTGTTCCTTGAGAAATAATGAACCAAATTCTTTGCTTAGGTTTCTTCCTCTGGTTTTTGTCTGTCTTAAATGAAAATCTGTCAGTTCATGAATTTATACAATATTTACAAAAACACAAAGAAACACTGTCATGTATTCCTTTTGAAGGCCACCAGTGCTCCTGGAAGGGAGCTGAAGTGCCACATGTGAACTCCCAGCACTCCATCGACCTCAAGAGCACTGCAGAGCCACACAGATGATCTTCACACCCCAGGAGAAAGTCTAGTCTTGCTTTTCTTATGAAGCAAATACTCTTTGTGGGTTTTTCAGAGTTATTTCTGGAAAGAAAAAATACTGGTTTGGATATTAGTTCTGTTAATGCTGATGTAAATTGAGATTAAATCCATTGTCGACCACCAGAGTAAAATCTTTCATAACTTTCCCCCTTTTCTCTCATTACCAGGTGAACTAAGAAGGGGTCACTGAGCAGGCCCAGCTCAGTTTGTTTTGTGTGCTGTGCATACTGACAATGGTTTTTTCTCCCTTCCTGTCTTCAGCATGCAAACCTGTTTCCACATTTATGATGGGAAATATTACAATCAGTCTGAATTAGGGAGCTCCAAATAATACAATTCTTAGAAAATGAAAGAAAGTTTGCATTGTGTCTCACAAAGAAGTTTAAACTCTTTTATTCTTTTTCTTTTCCATAAAATTAAAAAACCCTAAGCCCCTAACCACCCAAAAGTAACCCCATTACCCTCTTCAAAGTGGCAATGACATGGAGGAAATTAATAAAGGCTCCTGCAAACTTAATGGACAAAAAGATTATAAACCAAAACCAGAATGGTGCTGTCAGATTTCATCTGCTACAAATGACCATCCAACCTCAGGATATTATTGATGTGCTTGAACTAGATCAACTCTAAATCACCATAAACCATTGCCTAACTCAATTCTTCCACTGGCCAGGTGCTCTTACAAGGCAACTTTCATTATTTGTCATGTCTCCAGAAATCTTTTCATTTTATATGAAGTGAAACTGATAGAACCATGTGGGAAAATTCTTCATAAAAATCAATTCATGCAAAAGTGGTAAGGGACTTTTGAAAAGTTCATTTTTAGGTGTTTTAAATGTGGTGCTTCATCAGTTCATACTGAAGAAGAAAAAAAAAAAAACTTCATTCAGGTTTTGTTGGAAATAAGAATAATGCAACTGAGTTTAACTTTTGTAAATGTTCACTGACCACCAAAATGGTGAACTATTTCCATAAAAGCATTAAAACTCCCCAAACTGAAACAACTAGTAGAAATCTCTCGGACTTATATCCATCCTTTTGAGAATGGAAAGTTTCATCCAATCCACTATAATTTGAATTCCAACTGAACAGCCTGCTACCATGGCTCTTAAGAGTTTACTGGATGCTGAATTTCATCTACCAGGAAAACCTGTTATGTTTAATAATTTAATTTTTCAAGAAACTGTCCAGGGGACCAACAGTTAAACCAAGAAACCTCTACTAAATAGAATAATGAAAATTAATTAATTAGCTCCTTTATAGTGCTTTGATAGATGCATTGAATAAATCTGAGCTGATTTATCAGTCAAGTGCCTTTGTGTGGTAGGTATTAGAATTATCTGTCATTAACCTTATGCTACTAATGAAGGTGCTCGGGTAGAGAAGTTAAATGACTTCCCCGTTTCCCCAGGCACGCTGACGGTGGCCTGGTGGCTGCGCTGGTGCCTGCGGCAGGGCCGGCGCCTCCCGCACGTGTGGAAATGCGCGGCCGCGGTGCTGCTGCTGCAGGCGCTGGCGCTGCTCGAGCTGCTCGACTTCCCGCCCCTGCTCTGGGTGCTGGACGCCCACGCGCTCTGGCACATCGGGACCATCCCCCTCAACGTGCTCTTCTACAGGTCAGTGCCCTCCCCCTCCTCAAATTTAAAATAGGGGTGAGGGGCTCCCCGCGTTCCTCGGGGAGTTCAGAGCGTCCCCACCAGGGTTTGTGTCCTGGGGGTGATGGGAGTGCTGGGAGGGGGGAATGGGGTGTTGGGGATCCTGCTGATTCTTCCTGAAATTGGGGTGCTCAGGGCCCACCGTGGTCTGTGGGGTTCTCAGCGTCGTCCTCTTGAAATTGGGGTGCTCAGGGTGCCATGGGGTGCTGGGAGTCGCAGCCTTGAAATTGAGGTGTTGGGGTGTGAGTGCTGTGAGCCCCACTGTTGAAATCACCCCCTTGGTTTCCCACAGGGTGTTCTTGGTCCCTCTCTTGCCCATGGCATGCACAGACCCTTCTCCCTTGAAATCGGGGTGCTGGAGGGACCCCCGGGTTTTGCTGTGCTCAGTGTTGGGTTCAAGGCTCCCCTAAATCCCCCCCTTCCCACCTGGCACGAGGCAAGCCTCCCCCTCAGCCCCCTCCTTGTCCCCCCCA
>JANRGV010000084.1:66638289-66683327 GCA_024734035.1 Alethe castanea
TCCAGCCTGGCCTTGGACACTCCCAGGGATCCAGGGGCAGCCACAGCTTCTCTGGGCACCCTGTGCCAGGGCCTCCCCACCCTCACAGGGAACAATTTATTCCTAAAATCTCATCTAAACCTGCTCTCTTTTAGTTTCAGCTTCTTAATGTATTTCTATATGTATTTCTTAATGTATTTCTTTTTCTATATGTGAGCTTTCCTCTCTCTATGGAGAAGCTGCCATAATCAAGAAAAGATTTGGGGTGAATTTATTAACAGAAAGCAAGTTGAATTTTTGACCAAAAATTTGAACAAGTACAAGAAACACACACAAAAACATTCCTCCTAGTCATAGGCCACTACAAAGCATTCCCCAAAATGGTTCATGGCCCAAAGCATGGAAGAACCCAGTTACCAAGTGCTAAAGTATTTAATCCTCATTGATTTAAATCTGTTTGTTTGTTTGCTGGGGTTTTTTTTTTTTTTTTTTGAGGACCTAAGGTGGGTGGTTTATCAATTTTCATGACAGAAAATTTTTATACCTCCCTTTTTAAAAAAAATAATTTTCAGAGAGAGCAAGCCTCAGGCTTGCTAGCAATATTGCAATTACATAAAAACAGAGAAAAAAAAATATATCTTTGGGGGAATGATAACCACATACTCCTCAAACATGTGAGGATTATCAGGGTAGGAACTCTGTCTTTCATGTCTGGATAGAACAATAAAGACCCAACTCTGATGGCAGTGATGAGATTCTATTAAATATTTATTACTTCTAAAAATAAAGGATTATACAGGGGTTTAACAGGTAGAGGACAGTACAGAGATTCCTATCAAAAACGTGAGAAAACCAGAAATACAGGTAGGAAATGAGCAGAGAGTGAAAAGCATTAGGGAAGTTAAAATAACCCAGAAGTGAAAAGACAGTGATTAACTTCTGCATTCTGTATGACCTGAGAGGGTAGAATTGTGATAAAGTGAATGTGGGAGGATGAAATTGCAGAACAGGAAATTACATGTAGGAACAAAGAAGGGAAAAACTATAGGTTATCCTAGCAGAGATAAAAAAAGGGATCAGACTTTGAAAAATAACCTTGTGAAAACTGAAGAGGACTGTAAAGTGTAAAAAAAAGTCACCAAAACTGCAGACCTAAAGGGTCTGATGTAGAAGAGGTGAGACAAAGAAAAGGTAATGAGGAAGAATAGAGATAATGGCTTAAAAATCCAAAGATGAAACTAAGAACCACAACCTATTGTGTAGCTTCATATACTGTCTCAGGCCCTGCAGAAATTATACTTAGATCAAGTAGAGTGGCTTTGGAGCTTTCTGGAGTTTTTAAATCAAATACAGTAAATAAATAAATAAAATTAGGAAAAAGCTGGTTTGGGGACATGAAGTAGATATTTGGTTAAGATGAGAAGGAAATTTTCTACAAAAACTCTTAATGAAGTTATCCTCACTATGAGCAGTCAGATCCAATAAGCCTTACAGGTTTAATGCAATAAATGTCACACTTGCAGTCCCACCTAATCCAGCTGCATGAACAGCCTGGCACAGTAAATATTGCCATCAGCTTCTCCAAGACCTAGAGACTGAGCCCAGTGGAAGCTGGTGACAGCTCTTGGGTAGACCTGTCTGTTGAAGTGCCAGACAATGGCTGAAACAAGATTAAAAATTGATTGTGTGCTGCAAAAATGGATTTCTCATCATCCTGTCCAAGAGTCACTCGAAGTCACCAGCAGATCCTGCCCCATGGACAGAGATGATTGATATCTGATACTATCAATTATCATCCATGCCTTTCAAACAGCCCTTACAGCAGCGAGATCAGCCTGGGTTTTGTTCTTGGGTTTCTTTTGTTGTCTTTCTTCTTGTTTTGCTTATACTTTGTTTTCTTCTCCTTTGCAGTAATTTTTACACAGTAAGAATTGGAAACAAAACCTTTTGTATCTGGTTGCTTAATTACAAGTAGAAAATAACATTAAAGATATTTCATAACACTTAGAGATAGAGTTAGTGAACAAAATTAATGTCAATTAAGAAACTAATGTAATGCTGAAATCCCATTTGGCAATTAAACTCTATGTACTTTGCCATTGCTCATAAAGCCATTAGGAAGCTGGAATTAAAGAAGTCTTTGGAAAAGGATTATGTTTTCCTCCACATTTATAGAGCTCCCTACCTCATGCTACTGCATTATTGATAATGAGCACCAACATTTGAAGTTGTTATTATGAATCCAAACTTCTCTAAGTTCCTTTATCTGATGTGACTACAGGGCATTCTTGAGATGACACTACAGAACAGTGAAAGATTCTTTATGTAAAACTATTATCACCAGAGATATCTTGAAAAACATTTCTGGCGTTTTTTTTGTATTTTTGTTTTATTAAATCTAGTTTGTGGGTATTTTTGTTTATAATGTAGACACTTCCACTGAGCTTCTCCCACATTTACAGTGTCTTTTATTAAAAAGATTTTTTAAAATCTCCATACTTACTCCTCTGTAGTGATTATAGAGGTAGACATCTTCTGAACACAAAGATTTTTTTAAATACCTGAGGTTTTATGAGGGCTCATTATTTGAGGCATAATACACAAACTATGTGCAGTAATCTCTTCCAACGCAATAGAGCTGTAACTGAGTTTTGCCTCCTAATTCTTCTCAAGGCATTATGAAAGGCAGCCCTCTGCTCTTGACTTCAGTTTAAAAAAAAAAATAAATAACATCAAGTCCCTATTTCAAAAAGGAAAAGCAGCCATGGTTACTACACCATGGCTTTTGCCAGAAAAAAAATAATCCATTATGGGTAATATGTTGTAGATCAAAATTTCCTTTGTTTGATGAAAATGTTACACATTTCAGCTGCAGCTTTACCCCAAACTACCTGATATGGGCATAGTTTCCTGAAATATGGCACCATATGTGCATCAGTAAACATTATGTGTTGAGTAAATTAAACCAAGCCTTATAATTAGGCAGTAAGGAAATTACTGCAGACCTGAAAGAGTAAATCAGCAGTATTAAAGCACTCTCCATTTCCTCTGGAGCACTTCAGAGCACCATAAAAACCTCAATGTCACAGTGATAAACACCTAGAAGTGCATTTTGAGGGAAACAAAGACGTGCGTGTTCAAAGAAGTTCAAATCAAAATCCTTATTGATTGTAATTCAAATAACAGCGCACTTTCCCTAATTCTTTAGATCAGATTTTTGAAAATTTTCTTAGAAGTCCTTTCCTGAAGTAAATTCACCAGTTATTTTTTCCAAATGGGAGCAGACAAAAAGTGGAAGTATTGGTCAGCATGCCAGGGGCTCATGGCTCTCTCAGACCACCTTGGTGACATTCAGAATGTCCCTAATCCTGGGGCCATAAATTCAGGGGAAGCTGGAAGAGCAGAGGACTTCATCAAGTGCAGCATTGCTATCTCTGCCTTCTAAGCTAGAATCACATCAGACTCTGGCCTAACACCTTTGTACACGCTGCAAAACCTAGAAAACAACTACAAATCTAGAAAATAGCTACACACACTGCAGTGCACCCACACTGAATGAACACGAGGCACATACTTGTAGCCCTGGAACAGAAATAAATCTGTATTAGCATTTAATAGACTGCTTTTGGGAAGCCAGCTTCCAGGTTTCCTTATTCAAGAGCACTGGAGTCACTGCAGGTGAAAATCAAACCTATTAAGCAACAAGGAAAAGGTGCTGAGTTTCTCACAAGAAAAGAGCTGATGCCACAGGTGGCCTTCAAAGGGATTTGGATTCATTTGTGGCTAGCTCCCTTTAAAAAATGCCAGCATTTTTTCAAGATGTATTTTCATGCAACAGAATGGGGCAATCAGCAATAACACTGCACTTCCCCTTGGAAACAGCCAAAAACTCCTCTTTGGTAATACAGCACAGACTCCTGTGGATCTGTTTCAGTGTGACCTCGCTTCAACTCTGCCTTTGCAAAATAAATCTTAATAAACATTCCTGCAAGACTAAATTCTGAAGTTACAACCTCCTTGGATATTCTGCTACTGCTTCACATTTGCATGAAGTTCTGTATCTTCAGAACATTACATGAAGTCTTACAAACTCTCACAGTATTGTGAGCTCAGGAAAGTCTGTGACCCTTTTGTTGCCTGTTTTCTTCTCCTATTTAAATTATACAGATCTTGAATTTTAAAAAAGCCCCCTTCATGATTTATAACCTCATCCAATTCCCTCATTTGCAACAAAGGGCACTTCAGAGAATGTATTTCCCAGCCCCCCCAGAAATGCACCAATTGTTGCACTACTAACTGGCTCTAGTGGGTAGCTGGAAAGTCAAAGGACTCCTCACACAAACCTACATTTAGGGTGCCTAAATTAGAAAGCAGATTGTTCATGACTCCCCCTGTACAAAGAGCTTACACAAAACACATCCTTGAAATCCCCAGTCACCCTCCAGAGATAAACTCTCCAGTGACTGCAAAGGAAAACCACTTCTTTATGTCACCACCACCTGATTTCTATAACTGACAGCAGCTGGGGTCAGTTTTCAGAGTTCTCTCTTTTCTCTTCCCCCTGTCCCCTCAGCATCAGTTTTTATTTCTCTAGGTGTGCTCTGCATTGTCTTTGGGAAGCTGAAAGGAACTTGTTATTTAATGTATATTAAGTTTGATTAGAATGGGGTTCACTGTTTTCCACTGAAGATTTGTTTTACTTCCTGAGCCCTTATGCTTCCCTTGGGCTTCTATCTTAATATTCAGATGCTGTGTATCTCCTGATGCTGGTACAACACAGAATTACCTCATATGAGGCAGCTTCACCTTCAGAAGCAACTTTATTTTTTGAGCTTCAGATTATTCTTTTAAAACTGGACAGTAAGCCTTGCTTGTCCTCACAGAGCATAGTAAAGAGAGGATAACCAAAAAAAAAAAAAGTCAGTTAATCATGATTTAGAGCACCAAGATTTAATTTCTAGGTGCTGCTAGCCCTCCCTAGAGCATTTGCAAGTCATCTGGTCTGAGTGTGAGACTGTAGCTTGGCTGCAACAAGATGATAATAAGATTTCCTCTTTTGGAGGAAGTCCTGTGTTTTCCTCAAAGCATTTACATTTTGTAAAGAAGCAGCCTGTGCATATCCTTGAGTAGAGAGATTTAAGCCCACAGACTGGAAACATTATGTGAGTGTCTATCTATAATGTAATTGCCATTGTATGGGTTAGCTGTGATAAAATCTTTTCCAACAGAACACATTCTTTCAGTTTTAGGTGTCCCTAAATCAGTCTAATTCCATGAGTTAATATTAATACTTTTTATTCTGAGAGTCTTTCTAGAGTCTACACCAATTTTTGCCATGCTTCAAAGTGCTAAAGTTTGTGGTTTTTTTACCCTAAATAGAATTCATAAACAGCAATACAATTTAATTTAGTTCAAACTGGTGTAACCCATATTAAACAAAGGACAGCAAATTGCAAGCCCTTTCGGAGACCTATGAAGTTGATAAAAAACTGAGTAGGATCAAGACATTGTCCCCAAAGTCTTTCTTTTACCAAATTTGCATGAATAAATTACAGGAGGTATTTGTCTCATCAAACTTTAAGCTTTTGCAAGCTTGACTTGCAGCCTAATACAGCTACTGAAACAGTAATATCAAGGATTTAATGATCATTGTGGGTGCCTTCCAACTCAGGGTATTCTGTACTAAAAGATAACATAATAATTGTAGATTGAAGGGAGGGATGTTAGAGAATATGGCTGATAACAGGCTGATGAAAATCACACCCAGAGTCCACCAAGTGTCTCATAAAAGGAATTTGCAAGGGCCCATCTTAGCACAGGGGAATGTAAATGACTGATCAAATATACATAAGGGTCATGTGAAAGGATGTACTTACAGCATTACACATGAAGAACTGATTGCAGGTATAAAAAGGGCAAATATGACCTGGATTTTTTTTTTTTTTTCTTTTTGATTTGGGTTCTGCAGAGTGTGTCCCTAGTAGGAAGACACCACAGCATGGTCACTGTTAATATTAGTTCATGCCTAAATGGCCAAACCTGGTCCTGAGTAGCCCAAGTGTGTCCTCACTCCTAGGACATTGATAATGACTATTGGGAAAAGCAGACACTGAAAAGAAGCAATCAGCATCCTAACCCATCAGAAAGAGGGAAAACTCATCCAAACCAACACAGAAATCTTGGAAAAACCTATCTTACAGATTTCAGCCTACAAAGGAACTCTGATTAAATCACCAGTAACAAGGACAAACCCCAGATACACCTGCAAGCTGTTTGTGGGATATCATATAGGAAAACAAGTTCCATGCCACTGTGGAATTATAAAGGCTTTATTTATGAATAGTAACCTGCTCTGGTTATACAAAGCCAATCTTACTGTAGCTGTAGATGGCAGAGAACAGAACCATACTCTGGGCTTTACTTTCTGGACTGGTTTTCTGAGGATATGATGTCCATCACAGTAACGCTGCCCTCTTTTTTCCGAACACATAATTATCAGTTGGCCAATTTTAAAACCATCTGACAGAGAGAAAAGGTGGTGAAGAGCTGGAGTTTGATGGAAAATTGTCTGGGTAGGAGAAGAGTGACCCAAATCAGTGTCCTGTGGAGGGAAATTTGTTCTATGAAGTCAGAAGCTGACTGGCCAGAGCACCCATACAGGCACCAGCTGAGCAGAAGCCAAAACCAGCCCATCTCTGCATTTCACCTGCAGTAACAAATGAGCCTCAGATGATGAGGAATGAGCAGGGAGAATGATGGGAGGAGAAAATTAGAGGAAACATGAGAATCAAAGACCTGAGGTTATTGCTGTAGAAAGCCCTAAACACACAGTAGGATGCTATAGAAAGTAAAATTTCATTAATTCAGGTGTTCACAATTTTGGTTTTCAGCCCTGTGTCTACACAATATGGATTCCCCAGAGGTTTGTAGGATGTTGTCTGGAAAAGACAATCTGAGAAGAGGACATTTTTGCTAAAAAGAAGTGCTGAAGTGGAATGTTTTGCTTCAGACAGTGGTGTGAATAATCCTTTTCCCCATATTCAAAATCACCATCTTAGCTACAGACTGTATGTAGCTACTAAAAGGATGTTGATGTTATTCTGCTTTTTATGGTACCTGTCTAAAAGGTTGAGCTGGATTTTACCCAACAACACACAAAGGCCATAAAACTATAATCAGGTGGAAAAAATGCATTTTGATACTGCACACCCAAACTTAGATATCTAACAGTAAGATTAATTTCTATTAGGCATCCATTCCATTGAAGTGAAAGCCCAGGACGTCAGTCTAAATGTCCAAAAGTTTTTATCAAAATGCAACTGGTAATACAGTTATTTCAGGACTTTCTACTCCACACTCCCTGCACCACACAGGGAAAGATGCCTTTGTTTATCTTTTAGGTTTTGGGTTTTTTTTGTTTAACTACAGGCTTGCAAAACAGTGGGAAAAGGAGATCCCAAATCTTGCCAATTGGCACAACTTTTTATCAGATCCAGTGCTTTCTCCAGCTAGTTAAAAATGAAAGGATGATTCAGCCTGGAGAAGAGAAGGCTTCCAGATCTTCTAGCACTTTCCTGTGCCTACAGGGGCTACAAGAGAGCCAGACAGGGACTTTTGGAAAGGGCATGGAGTGACAGGAGAGCAGGAATAGCTTTACACTGTCAGAGGGTAGGGTTACAGAATCACAGATTTTTTAGGGTTGGAAGGGATGTCTGGAGATCATCCAGTCCAAGCCCCTGTCAAGGCAGTGTCACCCGCTGCAGGTGACACAGGAGTGTGCCCAGGTGGGTTTGGAATGTCTCCAGAGAGCGAGACTCCATGGCCTCCCTGGGCATCTGTTCCAGTGTTCTGCCAGGAAACTTCTTGTGTTTTAGTTTCGGGCCATTAATCCTTGTCCTGTCTCTGGGCACCACTGGAAAGAGTCTGGCATCATCCTGTGACCCCTGCCTTGGAAATACTTATATGGATTGGTGAGATCCCTCTTATTCTCTTTTCCAGACTAAACAAGCCCAACTCTACAGTATCTCCTCATAAGGGGGATGCTCCAGACCTTTCCTCATTTTTGCAGCCTGTCCTGAACCTTCTCCAGTAGCTCCTTGTTTAAATTGTACCGAGGAGCCTGGGTTAGATTTTAGGAAGGAATTGTTCCCTGTGAGGGTGGGGAGGCTCTGGCTCAGGGTGCCCAGAGAAGCTGTGGCTGCTCCTGGATCCCTGTAGGTGTCCAAGCCTGGAGCAACCTGGGACCGTGGAAGGAGTCCCTGCCCATGGCAGAGTGTTGGTTAGAGATGGGTATTAGGGTTCCTTCCAACTCAAACCACCCTGTGATTCCATGAAAATCCAGAAAGGAATGGCAGCAGTAAGCCATGGGCTGTGAGGTGTGTCTGCTTCCAAGAACTTGCTCAGTCTGACTTTGATGTTCTTACTGGCAGTTTATAGTAAGACACATAATTAGATCTTCATAATGGTTTTCCAATTCCCAGGAGAATTTAAATGATGAGTTTGAAAGATGTAATTCCATCAGAATAAGAAATATTGAAGTGACTGTGAATGGTGAGGTGGAATTTCAGCACCGTGTGTTCCATCCCAAATCATTTCCCATGTCTGCATGTTATGCAGATAATGAAATCAAATCTCTGCACTAAAGAGCTAAGTGACCTGGGGAGAAAATGAAAAATAATTTCTTAGATGGGTGATTACTGACCACTTGCAAGGGAGCCTGACTACCAATTGGAAGAAAAAAAAAAAATCTGCCTATATCTATATTTATATTTTTCATCAGCAAAACCTCTGTTGTAGGTTATCTAGTTTTATGCTGTGAAAATTAAACTTCCAAAATCTGAAAAGCAAGCTTTAAAAGGGATTCATTAAAAACAAAAGGCATGATGATACTCAAAGTTGGTTGTTTCTCTCATGATTTTGCCCAGAACAGAAAGACTGAAGTAGTGGGACTCTGTAATCTCCACTGCAGCTCATTTCCTCTGAAGCTCCAGGCCTCTCTCCCCAGCCATTACACCAAGCCCTCAGTGACACCCTCACATTCTGGAATTTAGCAGAGAGTGCACAGGCAGGTCTGAGCAGCCACACACACAGGTACACTGCTGATTATATTCATGTGATGAAGCAGAACATTGATTATGATTCTGAAGGATCAGGATTTACAGTCAGAATGCACATTGTTGAAAGCAGACTCCATCTTGCTCTGTGTTTGTGCAAAACCCAGCACAATTATGATTGAATCTTGATTAGTTTACTAGCAACTGCCACAATTTAATAAGCATTATACCTACGTGATTAACTTCCATAAATACCAGAAACTGGATTAAAAGCTTCATCTCCAAGCACAAAAATACAATCTCTGTGTTTCACTTTGCCCACATCCAGAGTTCCAACCTCTCTGAGACTGAACATTCCACAGGGGTGAACACACATGAGAAGCACACAGCTTATTAAGAAAGGTGCCATTTTTATATCACGTTTCAGAGTAAATTTGGCTTTAGGGATGAGTAATTCAGGCAACTGCTGAGAGCCTCACACAGAACTAACTCATGTGTTAGTCTGCTACTTCCTTGAAGCAGTGAGAACAGAGGTGGGAGGCAACACATGGTCCCAGCTCCACAGCAGAGCTGAGGATCTCACAAATTTGGAGGTCAGAACAGCAGAGATCTTTCTTCTGTCATTAGCTGAGCAGCAGATGTGATGCCAGGCTTTAGACAGGAGAGTCAGTGATTCATATTGTCTGAACGTCCACTGCAATGGGTTTGTGATTTGGCAGAATCAGCTCTGAGAATCATCTTCAAACACGTCTGCTAAAGGTTAAGAAGGAAGAGCTGAAATGAGCTGAGTTTTAGCAGTGCAGAGCACTGATTTCAAAATGCCTACAGGGGCCACTCTTTCTGAAACTATCATGCTGCAAATAGGTACCTAAAGGTACATTTAAATCTTCACTTGGTTTGGCAGTTTTCTGGATTTGGGATAATTTTCAGAGTCCAGGTAGAATAATTATTATTATTATTATTATTATTATTATTATTATTATTATTATTATTGTTGTTATTGTTATTATCATAAGTAGTATTAGTAGTGGTAGCAGTACTTAATTTTTACAGAAAATGCAGAATTGGGGTCATCTCAAAGGGAGAAAAAAGAGGTCAAAAGAGGGAATCTGTCCTGCCTTAACTTGAAGGTGCAAAGGGAAACCTAAAGATTTCTCCCTTTTGATTGCCAATCTCCTTTCACTTCTTTTCCAACTCCAGCTTTTTGAATTAACCTTTCTTATCACAAAACACAATGATAGATGTAAGAGAAGAAAACCAAAATTTATGGTTTAAACTAGGTTTTGCAGTTATTCATAAAAGCATAGGGTAGTTTGGGTTAGAAAGGGCCTTTAAAGATCATCTGGTTCACTTCCCTGTGCCACAGGCAGGGCCATCCTCAAGGAGATCAGGTTGCTCAGACCCATCCAACCTGGCCTTGAGTGTTCACAGGGATGGGGCATTCACCTCTCTGGGGAAATTGTTATGTATTACAACTTTCTGTATCTTCACAAGATCTTTATTTAATACATTACCTTGGAAGTTCTCTTTGAACATATTCTACTCTTATAATTTTTCTTTTTCATATTCTACTCATCTTTCCTGTTACTCCAGTGAGAGCACTCAAATAAAACACAAATAAGCACATATGCCAGTGTTTTTATGACTGGGGTTTTTGGGCTGCCAAGGCAGGGAAGGTCTGGACAATCTGCCTCCCCTCCCACATGGAAAGACCATTGAGGGTTACACTTGGAATGCATTTCTTTCTCCTTTTTTTTTTTTTTTTTTTTTTTGTCTCAGTAAATGCTGCTACTTTGCTTAACATCTTGGGCAATGTAGAGCCATATCTAAATGAGAACATCAATTCTTTACACCTCCACATGTGGTGAAATTAGTCTGAAGTTGGAAAGCAATGATTTCCTTGGAAAATTAATCATTATCAAAAGCACTGCTCACCTGTCTCCGAAGGTCTCTTGTTTTCTTGGTCATCTTGTCAATGGCAATGTTGAGTGGGTCTCCCTTCTCCTTCCTTCCAGTCTGTTAAAAACCCAAAATGTTAGAGTTAGAGAAAAATCATCCAGGTAATATAAACTTAAAAAAAAAAATTAGTAAGTAATTCATCAAAGGAAATTTTTGCAGTTTTTTTGTTTGCTACCATCAAGTTGTTATTTCAAAGTAATGTTTTTAACGTGTTTATATGCAGGAGGCACAGAACATTATTTTAAAACAATCCTAAAGTGATAAGAACAAAGATTAAGGTGACTCACTGGAGAGTTCAGAACTTTTCCAGCAATAAATTATGTGCATATATTATAGCTAATACTCCAAAAAATCTGGCAAGACCTTTCACTATAAAATGAATATTAAGAATTTCTAATCTCCATCCTGCCAAGCACTGGGAATGTTAAACATGATAATAAGCAGCAACACAGCTTGAGGACAGAAGGAAAATGGTCCCTATGCCTGTAACAGGAATCATATTGGCAGACATTAGGTTCAGTATAAAGAAGAATTCCACTTAAAACACTTTACTGCAGGAAGTCTCAAAGCAAAACTCCTCATGAAGATTAAAAAGGAGGAAAAAAGCCTTTTGTGGCTCCTAACCAATGGGGGAAAATATGGTTTTTAGGTTCAATGGCACAAAAAGCATTAAGTGACTTTGTTAGCTGTATTACCTTTCTCTTAAGAGAAAACTACTTCTCTAAAGATTTGTCACATCTCTTGCACATTGAACTCTGTTTGAAAGCTTTTCATCAAGAATCAAAACGATCCTCCATTCTTTCTGGCAGTACTCTTTCCTTCCCAAGGCTGTTTTCAAATGCTTCTATTTAGAATTGTTCCTTGCATATGATTAAGAGCGATTTTCTCTCTCCAGCTGAGCCTAATAGCACATGTTTCTGGGAGCTATTGAGAAGTCACTTTTGGGGTGGGATGGGGATTAAAGACACCCTTTCAATGATATCCTCTCACATGTACAGCACAGTTATCAGCCCTACATTGGCAAGAGGCCTCTGTTCCAGTCTTTGCTTTAGGCATTCATTCCAGAGAACGCCTGCTTTCTGTTATTGCCTTTAATTCCAATTATGACACGAGGCCAAAGCTTTTATGATCATTTAGAAATCTGTAAAACCCATCCCCTTTTTTATTTAAAAATTCAAACAGAACAACATCAAGTGCCACCAGAATTTAATACAAAACATAAATTTACCTCTTAGCTTTCTAAAAAGGATCCATTACAAATTCTGGAGTTAATCACACAAATTGACACCAGAAAACAGAGAGAGAAAGCATTTGCTATCACACAAGAGGAGGCATCTGTGTCACCCGCTGATATTTTTATCTCACTTTTCTTGCTTTCATCTTTTGACTGAGTTCTTCTGGTCCCCAGCTCTTTAGCCTGAGCAATGTCAGCACAGGCTTTTGGTTTTAGTTGTCCCAAATTCAATCCCTGGTATTTTGTTCAAGACAGCAGCTGCCATATGTGCACACAATCAAGCCTGGTTTTCAAGCTGAAATTTCACAATAAAGCTGACGCAGAAAAGTTTGGTTCAGGAAGCCTCTCCTGACTGTTGGAATGGTACAGCAGGGACTGCCAGATGAGCCAGCCTCAGCCAGGTTCTAGTTTGTTAGACTACAGAGTTATAGTCTAAGACAATCTAGAAAAAAAGAAAATACTCCAGATGTGCAGTTGCTGAATCACGTTTGCTTGGTGACATTCATGTTCTGGGATGCTTTATTTTCCCAGTCAAATAATTCAATATCTAATATTCTTTAAATTCTTCTCTTCTTTCTCATTGGTTAAGCTTTAATGTAGAAAGCTTTAGTGTAGAAAGATCCATAACCACAGAAGATATGTTAAGACCTATTTTTTAGGGCGAAGATTACCTTTGTTTGGCACTTTTTCTTTCCTTGTTTTTAATATAATCAGGGAATAATTTGCTAAACAGGCCAAAATTCCTGTGACTATTAACACAATGTGAATAATCAAAGAGCAAACATCAAGACACTTAAGACTACATAGGGATGGCATTTTACAGTTCTCAAACAAAACAAGTGGTTCACAATTCCTCTTTACTGATCTCAGTGCAGGGCAGATATATTTTGTATTCACCACCAACATGGTGAGGTCAAGCAATTAATGATTGGCACTCGTTTAGGGGGTCAGAAAGTTGTCCTTGAGCAGGAACTTGGGAATCCTTCCAGGACAGTCAGCTATGGGATACAGTGACACTAAAAAAATTAAGCATTTGATTAACTGCACCATTTAGAGGAAAAGGCTCCTGGGCATTGGGGGAAAAAAAAAAAAAAAAAAAAGGTAGAAATTTTGAGACTGACCTCAAAATTTGTAATTTAGGTTCCTAATCTGTATTTTGTATGTCTCATAGGTGGAAACTCTTGCTGAGAGTAGGCCCATGGCAGCCTAAATCCAGCACCCCTCCTACGCCTCCCTTCAAATCTATGCAGTAACTTTTTGACTCCAGTTTTAAATGAACAGTGTTTATATAAACAGTGGCCCTTAAGGTACATCCTACTGTGAAACACAGAACAACTGGGAGCCCTTCTGTGACCCTTAGGCCACACAACACAAACTGTCAATATCCATCTGGCCAGCCCCTTGTCCCTCCAAAACAGAGCAAAGCCTGTTCCACACTGCTGTGTGCAATTGCTCAAACTCAAACATGTGCCTCCATGCTGCCTGAGATGCTAAATGGGATGTGCTGGAAAACTGAACCAAAACATGAGATCCAACTGAGCTCTCTCAATGGCAGCATTTTATTAACTCACACAAATACAGATGAAGTCTCCCATTCTGCTCCATTTTTACTTATCCAGGAATTTTAAGTATCCTTCACCTGCTACTTATAAAATGGCTACTGCCTTTTAGTCTGTATACAAATCCCCTTCTTCACTGTATGATTTCAAAGAAATTTGTTTAGTAAATCACATTATTGAAAAATAACTAGTGGCATGTGATGCTACATAGCTTCAGGCAGGTCTGTCAAACACCATCTGCTCTGTGCTGAAAATATAAGTTTATTAAAGTTTATTTATTTAAGTCCTTAAATACTCTTATTTTATTGTTACTCTGTGATAAATTTTTGGCCTTCATTCTTAGAAGGGATATAAAGGAATTTATTAGTTTCCTGAAAAAATGAAAAAGCTTGGTATTGAGCTGTTTGCC
This sequence comes from Alethe castanea, assembly GCA_024734035.1. Lineage (NCBI taxonomy): Eukaryota > Metazoa > Chordata > Aves > Passeriformes > Muscicapidae > Alethe > Alethe castanea. The sequence goes on from JANRGV010000084.1 coordinate 66,652,483, forward strand.
ATTTCTCTGTTAATCTTTCTCTGCAAAGGGAAGAAAGATACTGTGGGATGAAAAGGAAGTAAAAATTGCTGCTGGCATTGGGTTAAAAGGAGAAGGAGGAGAAATGCACAGAATTCCTTGAATGCCAAAATATCCATATTCAAGTTCTTATGGACAGAATTACATCTATTCATGGTGTAATGAGGAGAACTTTGCAACATGAGAATATATTAATCAAGTCCCTGATTTTTTGTGACCATTAACAGTATTTGCATGCTGCTTGTACTCGAGATATTTTCAAATAATTTTCTCAGTCTGAGTTGCTTCCATTCTCATTTCCTTCGAGCTTTTCCCTGCCCATCTGATTTATTCCCAGTTCAGCATGTGCCAATTCCCACAGTTCTGACCAGGGGCTGTGCTGGCTGCAGACTCCCCCAGCTCAGGAGAGGCTCTCAAATTGCATTTCTACCCCAAGGTTGCAGCTCCCTCCAAGGTCACTCAAGGTCAGGTCCAGCTCCCTGAATATAATATTCAAGTGGTTTTAAGCCTGATTTGCCACCTGACATGAGAAGTTGTGTAGCTTCTCAACACATCCATGTCTGGTAAGTGGAAGAAATCAACTACAACTCCAGAAAATGCCTACAGTCTCAACCAGTGTCAGCAGTATTACCTGAACAATAAAGAGAGAACACAGCCATTTATATTAAGCAAAGTCTGAAAAGCCTTACAGGTAAAACTGCATGGTATTAAGGCTAGAACTTATTTATACAGGGAGCATCAACTTCATTTGGTTAGGAAATGAAATAAAGTAAGAACAAAAAGCACTTAAGGATGGTGAGAAATTCCAGCATCTGCTGAATGCTAGAAAGATCTCAGCTAAGGTATAGCACTGGATTTCCTTTTTACAAAGACCTTTTCCTCTCCTTCCTTTTTTTCCTTTTTACATTTTAAACCGTTAGAATAAAATATTAAACTCCCAACACATGTATCACAACTATTAAGGACATTTACATCCTACAGTTTGCTCATTACAGAACTCTCTTGATCAGCATGAGGTACTTAACAGAACATATTTCTAACTCTAGAGAATATCACAGAACCAAGACAAGGACAGTCAGGCCAGAGACTCGGTGCATTTTAGATGAGATATGGTCAACCTTGGAAGAAGATGCTCCAGACTAGAACTGTGTTGCTGGTTTTTAATAATTCCATTTACCACTAATGAGGAAATCACAAAGCTCAAATTTCAGCACATGAAACAGATGAAATTACTACTACCAAAATTATTATTATAAAGACAGATGTTATTGTAATGAATATCCTTGCATTGAAAGTTAGGATCACTTAGAGATGTATGAGAAGCAAAGTCAGTACTTTGAGCACATTATTATAAAAAAAAAATGCCAGCTGAACAAGGTTGACAATGGCAACCTGTAAAAGAAGGGGATGGAGTGCCAAGGAATACACAAAAAGTGGGGCAACTGCAAGCCCACAAAATAATGTCACCGACAAAACCCCAGTGTGTATCAACTAAAGGAGTGATTTTTAGAAAGCATGATCTTACTTTAAATTTGCAATTTAGAAGCTCAGGCTTTCAGTTAAACAGTAACAATATCAATAACAATAATCTATGTAAGATGTTTTGGAACCACCATTTTCAGACTTTCCTCTTTTTTCTCTGCTCCTTTAGATGTAAGCCAAAATATCTGTGAGAGCTCAATCTCCTAAAACATCAAGTGCTGCATGTCCAAGACACCCTTACTACTGTTTCAAGTAATTTAGCCTCCAGGAGACAGCTGGAAAGATTATCTATTGATCCAAAAGCTACCAAACACTGATCTATTTTTATATTTTCATCATCCCCTAGGTAGAGGGCTGCATTATTTACAGGTTATTCAGAACTTCAATACCACAATGTTTCATTAAGGTGTAAATTGCTGCTCAAAAATATATCTGTCCTAATATTTTATTTTAAATGTTGAACATCACTCCTTTAAAACTATGCCAATGTTCAACAGCCCTTTTAAAAGTGATGGAGAGAAGCTTAGTACTAAAAAGAAAAACATTTTGAACAACAGGCATAGGCTGTATCAGTGCTTTTAAGCAGAAATCTAGGTTTAAATATATCAATACACAGTCCCCTTCTGACAGAAGACTATTCATTTTGGGTCAGGAAAAGGCTAAATAATATATTCCAGGAGAAGCAGAGACTAAATTTCAGTGGAAATTGTAAATTCTAGCAATTTGCTAGGGAGATGGGTCAGGAAAACAAGTTTTACAAAATCTGTGTGGTTCCTCTAGAGGTGAGCTGAAGATGATTTTCCTAAAACAGTAAATTTAAGGAAAGATTGAATGTTAAGAAGTCTCTTGGGAGTGTGGTATGAATGTGAAGTACTGTTTTACACAGTTCAGTGATTTTATCATATTTTTACTCATATAAATTATTTTGGTTTTAGAATTTATTCTAAGGAACTGCATTGGATGTTCTGCAGTCACCCATTTTCCAGCTTCAATTTTGCTATAGAGAACCCTCCTGTGGAACTAGAATTTGTATGTTCCCATGTCCTCTTAATAATTAATTCTTTTTGTCAGGAGAAAAACAAAAAATATGATTTTGCACAAAGTGAGGGTAAAAAAGGTTGTGTAGTAAAGTCCTTAGAGGTTTGTTTAGGTGGCTGCAAAGGAGAAAGGCTGAGTCACCACAGAGAAAGGAAAAAACAGAAATCATGGAATCACAGACTGGTTTGGGTGGGAGGGGACATCAAAGCCCATCCAGTTCCACCCTGCCATGAGCAGGGACACTTTCCACTGTCCCAGGCTGCTCCAAGCCCTGTCCAGGCTGGCCTTGGACATTTCCAGGGATCCAGGGGCAGCCACAGCTTCTCTGGGCACCTGTGCCAGGGCTCAGCACCCTCCCAGGGACTATTTCATCCCAGTATCTGATCTAAGCCTGCTCTCTGTCAGTGTGAGGCCATTCCCCAATGTCCTGTCACTCCATCACTTGTAAATATTCTCTCTCCCTGTTTCCTGCAAGTTCCCTTCAGACACTGGAAGGCCACAGTGAGGTCACCCCTAAGTTTTCTCCTCTTCAGGCTGAACAATCCCAATTCTCTTGGCCTCTCCTCCCAGCAGAGCTCTGCTCATCCTGCTGCCTCCTCTGGACTCTCCAGCAGCTCCAGGTCCCTCCTGTGCTGGGTGCCAGGGCTGGGGCAGCTCTGCAGGTGAGGTCTCACCTGAGCAGGGCACAGGGGCAGAATCCCCCCTTTCCTGCTGCCCACCCTGCTGTGGATGCAGAGAAATCCCATCTTGGTCAGGACGTGGCTGCTTTGCAACAAAACACTGAATTACAACCCCTTCCCTTCCACAGAAGTGCTCAGTTCCAGAATGCCACTCACTAAATAATCTGCTCATAAATGTATGATACAGACAATAAGTTCTCCTTAAATAAAACAATTGCTCTCAGCAGTGTTTAATTACCCTGTGACCAGTGAGTTTATCTGGTTCCAGGGTAGCATGAATAATTGCAACTATGGGAAGCCACATCCTTGCAAGCTCAGATAGTAAATAAAGTCAATAAAATTAAAATGAACCATGAGCAGGACACAGTATCAGTACCTGAGGTATGCAAATCTTATCCTTGGCCTGCAGCCAAGCAAGTTTTATCTACGTCTCTATATAATTAAAACTAAGTGTATAATAAAATAAACAAATAATAAAAACTGTACCCATTAATGGCTGAAGATTCTCTTGTTATATTTTATGTATTTTTTTTTATGCAGGCCACATCACCACAATATCTGAATGCCTTCAAGTGGTGAATTGGTGAATTAAGTGGCTTGTTTAATATCAGTCATGTACAGTTTCTTCTTTTAATCTCTCCAAATTGGGAAAACTTGTGTGTAGGGAAGTATTTTACTTTGGTTTGTGTCATTATTTTTCTTGTTTTGCATGACTCACTTTTGTAGCTACTTCTTGTCTTTTGGCAATAACCAAATATTTCCAGAAATGCCATCAGTGGCAGCAGTTGGATCTGAAACACCAGTTAGGATTAGGGCTTGATCATACTGGTTCCCAGGTGGCAGCTGCTATTATTGATTGATATTTACCCATAATCACATACTGGCATCTAAAAAAAAAAAAGAAAGAACTGGCTGAAGAATTCACATTTAGAATTATATTAGAGGCTGCATAAAATGGAGAACTTTTTCACTCTTGAGAATGAAGGCAGCAACGTTCTGGGTTTGGTAATTTTTTATTTATTTTTTTCTTTTTTCATTTGTACAGAATACATTGAATAGTTCTATATTTCTGTGTATTTTTGAACAAGGCTTTCCAAGATCACTGTGGTGAGGACATACTCCTGCTTTTCTAGCTACTAGCCAAGACTGGATTCTAAAGCATCATCTGGTGGGACCTTCCTAAGTAACTTCCTTATGTAACTTCCAAATCTCATTGATTTTTATCACACACAATACATGCATTGTTTGGAAGCGGTTTTTTTTGACAGGGGTGAAAGCCATGCAGCACTAAGAAATTCTTCCCCCTGGCAAGAATATCCTGCCATCATTTAAGAGGTAGGTCATTTAATTAAATTCAGATTATAATGTAGCACGCTGCCATTCCAGAAAGCAGTGATAGTGCTCAGGGTAGGACCATCCCATTTAATTTTACCATTCTGAAATACTGAATCAAATCTAGTTATTTTAGCTCCTGCTATATTCAATATATAGTGACAGGCATTTTTAGAGCACCCATCTGTCTTGCATATTTATTTTAATACAGAGCACTTATCATCACAGGGGATTGCTTCTCTCCATTGACAGTGGAGGGGAGCTTGAAGTACTTATGATTAATTCTTAAAAGAATACTGAGCTACATGAGATAAACTGCCTATTTAATAGCTGCAATGAGTGTCCAGCCCTCCTAAAGATCAGGCTGGAGATTGTATCTTGGACAAATGTGTGATTTGAATGATTTTCTTCCAAAGAATCAAAAAATACATCGTTATAAGGGTGTGTTTTTTACAAGCTTCTGCACAAGACATTCCTGTCCTCCCAGGACGGGATATTTTGAGGTCCTGAAAAAAAATCCACCTTCTTCCCACTGTCTGAAAAAACATACTTTATAATTTAGATTCAGCACTGAATCTTAACACTTTCAGGTCCTTCCCAAGCTGGCAGCCTGTCACAACTGGGGTCCCTCAGGGATCAGTATTGGGCTCAACATTGCTTAATATTTTCAAACAGGCAAAAGAGAAGCAGGTAGGCTGGAAAGGTCCAGAAAGGGGCCAGGGGGATGATCCAAGCACTGGGAATGCCATGTGAGGAAAGGCTGAGGGAAATGGGTCACAGAAACACCATAACTGAATGAAGAAAACTGAAAAAACCCTCCAGCTCTATCTGTATTACTCTAATCACGTAATAGACATATGGCAACATCACCCTAATTTAGAACTGAAGTTTGCTGATAAGGGGGGAAAACAAGGGAATGAAGCTGGAGGAGCCAAGACCAATAACCTGAGAGGTTTTCTGATGCACCCTGGAGAGATCCCTGGCAGTGTGTGTAACCTGATCTCTATCACTGAATGCAGTGCTAGCACGCAAGCCTGCTCCTCATCCTCCTTCCTGTCCTGCTGTCCTTGGGCTGATGTCTGTGAAGCCTCCCTTCCTTCCTTCCTGTTTGAGGGGTGGTTTTATAACAATACGTATCAGAATTTTAATAGGGTGGAATATTTCTTGTAGTTAAAGAACATCTTTTCCTTTGCAATGCCTACTCAGAGGACTCAAAGAGGAAAACATCAGGGTTTTCACAGAAGAAACTGCACATTTCTATTCAGAAGATGCTGGTACAGAAAATTGATGCTGCTATGTTTAAATGCTTACAAAAAATAGAATTTTTGAGGAAAGAAATGTGAATGATGTAAACTGTTATAAAAACATCAGCCTTGCTGAAGCCACACTAGTTTACACCAGCTGAGAATCTCCCCACTCATCATTTAAGCAAAATCTTGCAGATGTTTCCATTTAGAAGGTCAGAAATGTTTACTCCAGAATTCAAAATTATTCTGATTTCTTTACAGACTTCTACTTGCAAAGGGTCCACCACAAACTCCTCATTTATCCACCAACTGCTCTGCAGCTGTAAATTGCAATCTGCTTTTAAATTGCTCCGGGATGCCTTCTCTTAATCTAAAATAATGAGAAAAAGGAGGTAGCACACATTTTTTTCTTTCCATTCAGGTATCAAAGCCCTTAGTGAAGAACTAGGTAAATAAAAACTGTCAAAATTTACCTACTTTTGAGTAGGTATATTTACCAGCTTTTGAGAAAAGTCTGTCCTATTATTTTAAGCATAATAATGTTCCTGAGTCATATATAGCTATTAACAAAGCCTTGCGTCATGCATTCTGTTAAAATTCTGTCAGTGAAAAAGTTGATGCAATACAGGCAACTAAAAAAGAGGAGGGATAGAGAAGTACAGAATGTCTTACAACATGAAATGAACAATACTTCATGCATCTAAACTCTGAAATATATTGAGTAAATCTTCGTTATGTCCCTGTCACAGATTAGTGGAAATACTTGTCAGAGCTCTTAGTGGAGGTGATGATGTCTGGTATTTCTGTCAGTTTTATGTTTTATTCACCACACAGCACCTGTAGCTCTTCTCTTCCTGGTTGGTTTTAGACTAAAGGGTGCATTAGGAGTCACAGGAATTAAATGCAGGACTTCCTGAGACAAATCAGCATTCCCTGAAAACATCCTTTTGGTATTTTCCAGCTAGCTCTCAGAGGAATAGGAGAACCACATAACACTATTTGGTTACAAGCAAAGAGATTTTTGTTTCTTTAGGTATTTAAGAAAAAGGCTCCATTTGATAACAACATTTGTCTGTAATGTTGTTTCCACACCAGGGACCTTTATGCATTTTTTTTTTTCAGCAGAGAAACTTTTTAACCAAATAACCACATTCACATTTACAGGTATAAAATGAACATTTCTCATGAACATATTGAAGCTCCAACTCTGCTGTTCTCTTTAGGTCCAGAATTACTGTCCATGGCACAAAGACAGGTATTATTCAGAATTCAACCTCCCCAAATGTCGCCTGTCTGTGCCCTGGAAGCACAGAACTGTTTTGGCTGCACTTACAGTGCTTTGATTAACAAATATCACTGAAAAATAGGATTTCAACTGGTTGGCTGCATCTGTCACTATGCATAGACCTCTGGATGAGATGTGTATTGACTATTACATCTGCATTTCTTTCTTTTTAATTGCATCATGCTTATATTCCTTGGGTGATCCATGAGGAAACAAGTCTTGTTTATGTCCAATCAAAAATCTTTTCATCAAGGCAGGCAGCTGAAAGTCAATGTCAACTCAATATTTCTACTTATAACAGAGGATTAAATGCTTTATCCAATTAATTGTTAGGTGTTTTTCCCCTTATCTTGCCAGTTTCCTCCAGAGCACCCAGGGAGGGGTTTTCCTCTGTGCATTCTCTTTAACAATCCAACTTCCTCTGAATGCTTAATTCCAGTACACAGTCAGACAATACTTGACATAATTTTGGGTGATGTTTCTTGCATCCAGTGAAACCACTGCTGCTTTCCAGTGCTGGAGCCTACTTGGCACCTACTGTGCAGCCTCCACAATTACCTGTGGATGTGTCAGACTTTCTGAGGGCAGCAATGTGCTGGCAAGAAAGGTTTTCACTCTGACACTCTCCGTGAAAACCCCACCTTCAAGCAAAGAATGAGTGTAAGCTTTAATTGCCCATGTACTATAACTTCAGCTCCTGTTTGGAATGAATGGAGACAGGGCAAAGAAAAGAACTCAATCCTCATCATGGTAATTAACCTTTCACTTGGAGTACAGGCTTGTGTCCACATGCTCCTTTGTAGGACATCACAACTGTGAGGCAACAGGGACAAAATAAAAGCAAATAAAATTAATTAAATAAATAAATAAATAAATAGGGTTTTTAAACTCCAACCAGACTTCCAAAAGAATTCAAGTGCAAAGGACCAGCTCTATTTTCACAGAGCAAAGCCATGGTCTATTCCTGCCTCTGCCTCAGATCTATGTGTTAAGTGATAGCCATTCAAATTACTTGTCAGTTTAATCAGAGGAAGTGAAACACAATTACAGGGCATTAGTGTAAAAGCCAGCACAAAATAACAGAATGTCCATGTGGGATATCTGAAGCAAAAGCCTGTTGAAAATAACTCTGTGACATTTTCATCAACAGTCTTTTTTACAGAATAAGAAACTATTTGGAAATGCTATTACAAACTAATTAGGCACAAAATAATGCTTTACTTCCACAGGCTGATTAGAGGCCTTATTTCTTCTTGTAGATATCAGAAATATTTTTGGCTTTTGCTTTGTTATTAGAATAAAATTTAATACATAAAGACCTTTACTGAAATGATAACTGGTGCATTTACAAAGCCTCTCTGTGCTCCCTCTCAAGTCAGCAGGAGTTTTACCATTATTTCCACTGAATGACTGGAAATTCATTTTTCATGGACACTTCAAATTTCCATTGAATAAAATATTTATTTTTGGAATCCTCAAGCAGATGACTTAGATTAAATGGGTGAAATGGGAGCAGGGAAGGGTAGGGATGACTCCTTCTCCTGTTGAATGCAGGGCTGCAAATTTGGTGGATTCCAAAGAACAAACAAATGCAAATCTGCTCTGAAATCCCTGCCTGGAGTCCCCAGGTGGGATATGCTGAGGTGGGCACTGTGCCTGGAGTCCCTCTGACTCTTTCACCCCAATCTGCACCACAGCTCAGTTTCACTGGAATGGGTAAAGTGCTACCCAGTTCAGGGGTGTGAAGGAAATAAGGACTTGTGAATCCCCATGCCAAGAAAGCAGACTGAAGCCCTACATGATCCTCAACTATGAAAGTTAAAATAGAGGATGTAGAATAACCTCTATGTGTGTTAGATTCTTTTTTTTTTCATTTTTTTTTTTATTTTTGTTTTACAACCCCTATCAATGCATGTCTTCAGGACAGAACTGAAAAAAGCTGGAAAAGGTTTCTCCTTCCAGACCTAATTAGATTTTTACGATCCAGAAGAGATGGGGGTCTGGACTTAGCACAGTGAATCTCCTGGAATGAATGAGGTGACTTCACTTTTTTCAAGAGCCACAATGCATAGCCCAGGTCTAGGTGCCCCTGTGGTAAAATCACTTAAAATTATCATCTTGTAATTCTAAGCTCAGAGACTCTGAGGTCTTTAATTGGATTTGGCCCTTTATCTTCTATATTCATGAGATAGTAATTAATTTGACCATCCCTGCCTGGTCCACAGGGTAATTGAATGAATAGCTCTGCACAGCACATAAATGCCTCCAAAAAGAGTTATTACTATGACTGTGCAGTGTGACGAGTTAACTCTGCCCCGTTGGAAATGATGGCGTTGAAATTCCTGAGGAAAGTGTCACTGGAGCCCATCTCACAGCTAATGGGAAAGGAAGAAAGGATGTGCACATACAACATGCAAAACCACTGCACAGTTGATACTCTGCCAATTAAAATAGTGGCAATTAAAATTTAATCCTATTTTTTCCAAGTTTCCTTGCCACACCTTCATCTTCTGGCACTACTAAAAACCTGAGAATACCTCAGAAGGGGTTAAAAGCAGCTTAGTACTTTTGGTAGATTGCCACAAAGACTTCTTGTAGGAAATGAAGTGGAAAAAATGTTAAGGAATGTTAAATGAAATCACAGCAGACTGAAACCTGTGGTTCCAGTGCAAGACCTGAAATAAATTTGAAACAGATGCTAATTGGCACCACCTTCACTCTGATGTTCATAAATGAAACTGAACGAGACTTCAGAGGTGCCAGAGGAAGACCAGCCATCCAAAGAACATTAAAACAGGCTTGGATTTGGTTTGTCAGCTCCAAAGTTATTTATATCTGTCTAAGTCATCTAGATCCTTCTGAAAATTCATCCAATGAGACACGTGTACATTTTTAAAAGGACTGAAAGTGTGTGGAATTGAAATTCTTCAATTACCCTGGATACACCTTCCATTAGCAATCAGTCTTGGCTTTGGAGGTGAGCTCCAGATCCAGGGCTGTACTGAGTTGTTCTCTGCAGGAGATTTTTCCCTGAGGAATGGGTAATGGTTTGTATCGAGACAAACAGGGTTATTTGCAAGTCTCAGTACAAATCCTGCGCTGCCACAGACATCTGCAGCTGTTTGGAACCCCTTTTAATGACAAATGCTTACAAAACTAATTGCACGTGGTGAAAAGTGCTGGCTGACCACTACATCTGGTTTGACCCTTTCCCTCTCAGAAACCCTGATGTTACAAATCAAACTTATTTTTAATATTTAAGGATATCAACCATTTTAAATAGTGTTATACCAATAATTCAGCAATTTGGTCCTTCAGTGACTTCAGTATCAATTTCTGTGTTAATACAATGCAGCATTCCACACTTCCTATTTATTACTCTATTCTTATATGCCACAACCTATAATTCTACTGGCATTTTCTTTGATTTTATAACTGAATAAATACCTACTATAAAAATGAATGATTTCACTAAAACAAGAACAATTGAGGAACTTCTGCACGTTCTACTTGGTCATGATGTGCACCAAGATGAGAACAACAGAATCCACAGTCTATGAGAACTTGACTCTACTTCTAATTCTCAGCCCTGGCTTCTAATAGACTATATTTTAGTGAAGTTTTCTTCAGAATGGCAATTAGTGTTAAGGGTGAGTCAATTCCATGATTATCAAATGCCTAAATAAATTAAAAAAAAAAACAAACTAAAGCTTGGCAGGAGAAGCTCTGTGGCTTTCCACACCGCATGATGCTTTTCACTTCAAAACTACCAAGCAAATTACTGAGAAAAAGTTACTGTGAATAAAATGGGCTGCACTGTGTTAAGTAATTATTTCTAAAGTGTGAAATGGGTAGGAAGTATCTCATCTCAAAGTAGTGCCATGATGTATATTACCTCTCTGGTATAAAGTGAACAGTCTTTTTTTTCCTCCTTTTTCCTTTATCTTGCAGTAGCAATCACAGGAATGAAAACTTTATTTTTCTAATGATTTTGTATGTGGGAGAGAAGTGTAAAGACTCAACCTGTGAAACTCTGCAGTGCTCCACTATTTGTACTGAGCTGGGGTTTCGAGGAGAATTTCTAGAGTTTCAGGAAATCACAGAATGGTTAAGGTTGGAAAAGACCTCTAAAATCGAGTCCAGCAGTTCACCCATCACTGCCATATTCACCACTACAAACTCAGTAAATTATGAATATATTAGGGTGATGCTCCCCATTTAAGGAATGCAGGATGAGGTTGTGATCTCCTGTGTCAAAGACCAGAATTTCTGTGAGTGTTGAGGGATGCTCAGGGATGATTTGATTTTGGAACAATGCAGGAACAATGCTTGATTTAAGTTTCTCTTTCAGTCATGTCATGGCTGCCACATACCCATGCTGTCCCTCAGTCTTGGGACCAGAGGAAAAAGAAGGTCACTTTAATTGAAAAGTCACCTCATAGCATGGGGTAGGAAAATACCCTTCTTGCTTCTGACAGAACAGAGGGGATTCTTGCCATTAATTAATATCTAGATGCATAACAACAGGCAACAAGAAGAAAAGGCTGCTTTTTCTTTTTTTTTTTTTTTTTTTTTTTTTTTTTAAAACAACTATTATTAAAAGTTGCAAGGATTGGGGAGAAGAAAGGGAAAAAACATTTAGAATCAAAGATGAGCTTTCCCCAAGACAAAAGGTGACACAAATTGGTTGTAATGACCTGGCTAAATACTGCTGTCTATTTAAAGGATAATTACACAGACATTAAAGTATTTATGCAGCATTAATGTGAAATTCAGTCCCAGATCAAAATCAAGAGATAGCAGAGATCAAATAGGAGAATCCTAGTTCAGCTTTAATGGCTGAGAAACAGGATTCCTTAATATTCTTCCTTAAAAATTAAAGGAAATAAAATTAATTATTTTTCTTTAATAATTTGTTTCAACAACATGCAATACAAGCTTTTTTCTTGATTTTGTTCATACACATAATAGATTCATTGCAAAAAGATCCGAAAGAGTTATTTCCTGAGACTAAATATCACATGGATATTCAAATTATGCTTTGCAGGGCTGTGACTCCTGAACACTCAGAGACATTCAGTGATCACCTAAGATAAAGAGCAAAAGTGCATCTACAGAGTGTAAACTCATTCTGGCATCAGTCCTGAAACTATCTTGGAGGTTTGACCTTTAGAAGAACTTCACAGAACACAGATGGGTTGACTAGGGCTGGCCACAGGAAAGTGTTTAACAAGTCAGTGTTGCAAAGCAGTTGGAAATGATGCAGAACAGGATTCTAAATAGATCAAGGGAGCTCTGCTGAGATATCTGTGTGTTCATAGCTTGTTCTCTGGCATCAGGAGGGGAATGGATAGAACACTCTGCTTTTGACAGAGTTTGGGAATTATATGGTATTATTTTCATTTTTAATACTTTATTATTTAATTAGTTCAATAATTAAATTTTATAATTCAATAATTTAGATTAATGTTTTTTAATAATTTCATAAAGGTGCGTACTTCCAAACACAGTAATTGTTAGGTGGGGTTAGCCTGTATTTAGAGATAAAATGCCAAGTCATTTTGGAAGCTTCCCTGTGATGTAGGAAAATGACACAAAGTCACCAGTGCCACATCAGGAAAGGCCACTTTGAAAGCCACATTCCCTGATGGCTGCATTCCTGCTGGGCATGCACAACCTCAAATCCATGACACGTCAGACAAGGTACTCAAAATGTCTCTGATCAATGAGCCTGTTTAATCTCACATGCTCATGCAAAACAAAAGGAATGAGTTTATAAAGTTAAGATTTCATCAGCTTCTCTTCAGACAGAGATCTATTTCTTTAAAAAAATAATTGCCTTAGGTGCACAACTGTGTGTACACATTTGCAGATATTTTTAAACTCAGAAATGAAATTTCTTAGATGACTTGCTAAATCAAGAGAAGAGTGCCAATCAATCATTTAATATAGGTAAAGAGTAGAAATTCTGGTAAAGAGCTTTTTTAAAAAGCAAAATGAGGCTGGTAGAACGATTGCCTATGCCAGCATTCACTTTGACTGATGAACTTCAGAGTAGTTTTTTATAACAAATAGCATCTCTAGTGAAATTCTCTCCTAATATTCTGCTCTACAAAAATGTAATCTTGACATCAGAAACAAACTGCAACAACGTGCAGAAGAATGAGTTGTTGCCTCTCAAAGCTATTTCCAAAATACTTCATAACTTCAAATTTTATCAAGACAAAGAGAAAGCTGGGTGACACATTTCTGCATTTGTGTGTATGTAATGGTTTTGTAATTCAAATACACCATGTTTTACCATCAAACCACCAAAATAAATCAAAATGGCCATGTTTTCTTGACTGGTATAATTAATAGTTTAAATGCTAAGAAGGACAGTGCCCAATACTATGTACTGTGTTAAATATCTTAATTCAACTGCCATTTTTATTCTTTAATGTCACTGCCCTCCTCAGCTGGGCAGGATAAGGTCAAGATAAGGACAGGGAGAGATCCCTCACCAGTTACTGTCATGGGCAAAGGAGACTCAACTGGGAGAAAACTAGTTTAATTTATTACCATGCAAATCAGAGTAGGACAACCAGAAATAAAATTCAGTCTCAAAACACCTTCCCTGCACCCAGAAAAACGATTTTGAACAGCAAAAACTGATGTGGAAAAATACTTTCTTCTGAATACAGAATATCATCAAAACTTTTGGCTGTGTATCCTCATGATTTACAGCTTAAATCAACTTTTGAATTATATTGACTTTACTAGTTTTGGTATCAATGTTGATACCTTTTTCTTGTAAGACAAGCATTATTAGAATTGGTTATTTCTGTGAACCATGAATCCAGTGAGTTAAATGTGACCATGATTCTTAACCCTTCTGCAATAAATCCTAATAACCCAACTGGATTTATAATAGCTTATTATACAGCACATTCATGAATATAGACCAATTTTCAGTTTCCTGGACTAGAAATCATGATCACATCTAATCTTCTGTGCCTGACAATAAGTTTGTGGAAAAGCTCACTAGCTTCAGAGGTCACTGAAAGAGATCACAAACTATTTTACACAGCACAGTTTTTAGTAAAAAAAACCACCAACAACAACCAACAACAACAACATCAAAACAAAAACCCAACAAAAAAAAAGAATTTAAAAAATCCTAAACCAGTAGAACGAATGTAAGACAAATTCTCCTATTGCTTTTTGTGTTTCTCTATACTACATGGATTTTATGGGCCTTTTTATCCTGCAGACGTTATGCTGAAATAAACACATTAACTCAGAGATTTTGTTTTTTCCCCTTTTCTTGAGTATTTTGGGAATTTCAAAGGTCACATTTTGAGGTTGGATGCCCCATCTCTGGGCATTCAGTCAAGGTCAGGTTGGACAGAACTTTGATCTAGTGAAAGATTTCCTGACTCAGAGCAGAGGGATTGGACCAGATGATCTTTTAAGGTCCATTCTATGATTTATTTGGATTCTGAAGTATATTTTTGATTCAGTATTTTTTTTTTCCTAGACAGAGTAATTCAAACTACTTAAAGCTGTCCTTGGTATTACCTGAAGGAGAATTAATTTACCAGTCTAAGAAACAAAATTTGTATTTCTGAAAATGTCCCAGATTTTCTCTCTGCATTTTCCCATTCTCCCACTCCATGGAGTAGCTTTGAGATCCTGGTTGAGCTCTGCTGGGAAAAGATTCACAAAAGTAGTTGGATCAGCTGGGGAGTTCAGTGAATTGGAATGAGAATTTGGGCTCAGATTTGATCTCTCACCACCAAACAAAAGGCACGACTCCACCTAAACTGTAAATAATAAAAACTGCAACTTTTTGATTTCCTGCACAGTAAAAAATTTCCTGCACAGTAAAAAATAATATTTTTTAAAATTATGCCTTGTATTTAATTGAGCACTGCAAAACCAGCATTTAAATATAATAATATTTTTAAAAGAATGCATAGAAAATGATCAGACCTGTTTACTGCTTCAGAAACAGAGGGTGAAATACTGTTTTGTAAATATGATCTGCAAATATTTATTTTTAAAAGCCAGTAACCTAAACATTCTTCCACCCAAGTCTTATTTAAATGTCAATTACTATAGCATCAGAGAGCATTCATACAGCTAAATGATGCTTCAACCAGCTTGCACTGATAAATGTTCTATGACCACTGCAGACTGTCTATAAAATATTTTTCATTTGATCCATTTGCAGGATTTGCATCGAATCAGCAAACCAGTGGAAGGGGAATAAACCCCTCTAGTGATTCCTAGAATACACATTATAAGTACAGTAGGGCAATTTGAACAAATTTGGACATTTAATATCTTTTCAAAATTCCTCTTTGAGAGCCCTTGTGGGATGATTCCCCTCCTTACATCCCTTTCAGGTGGCATTAGCCCACTGTACTGAACTGAATAAAGATAATATCCATTAATACAATAATGACACTCTGAAGAGTTTGAAATAGACACATAAATCCAAAAGAATGCTGCTTAAAGTAAAAGATCTTTTTTTAAAGGCATTTTTTTGCTTTTTTAAAATGTCTTAAGATACTGTACTTTGAATATCTCCATGCATGCCCATCAGTTAGAAGCTTCCTTTATTAAAAAAAAAAATTAGGAACATTTTGAGTGAAACGAAGATATGGGTACTTAGAACTGAAATATTTGGAGATATGGAAACAGAAGAGCTAGCTACAGCAACCACAAAACATAAATGATATTTTTCCATCCTCCTACTTCATCATCAAAGCCCTTCCCCATTCTGGGGCAGTTGCCACCTACTCCCTCTGTATCACTTCAGCGAAGGCTGCAAACACTACCCAGCATTTCTGTGATGTTAAACAAAATCCTTCTGCATATGTATGAGCACAGAGACACGCCTCCAGAGTGAAACTCAACTCCCTCCTTCGAGGTGAGCGTCCTCAAACCCACAGCTCCCAAGCCAAGGAGTCTGACTGGGATGGGCATTGCAGTGAGTGGGAAAGGGCACACTGGGAATAAAATTGTCACACAGGCTCCCTTCAGGCTGTAGGGTTCAGTCCTTTGTCTCTCCAGTTTGTAGATTCTTACATTTTTTCTACTTTTTCTTGCCCACAGGTTCAAGGCTTGCTCCTCTAAGTGGCAGTTCTAATGTTTACTGCTGAATTTCTGTCTATTTAAACAATCTCAAATTGACTGCCTGGCTCGTGTTGTTTTTGTTTTTTTTTTTTCTTACAACAGAGTCACTATTCTTTTCATGTTCCTTTCTCTTCCCTCTTTCCATACACCCACTAAATAACCTGGGTTTCCTCTGTGAGACTGTCACAGAACACCTGTGTGTGCTCTGAATTTGCTCTGCTTCCAGAACAGTGCTCTTGTTCCCTGGGCTGAGAGGCTCCACGGCTCAATGTGTTTCCTTTGCCTCCTGGTTCATCCAAGTCATCCTTGTTCACCCATGAAATAATTTCTGGACTTGAGACTCCTGAAGAGCCCAAGAGGCTCCCTTGGAGGCACCTCCTGGTAGGTTAAGCTGTAAATGCAGCCCCTCAAAATATCCCACTTAAATGCTCTCCTCTGCCTTGTTGCTTCCATTTCTTTACTTCAATGCTGCCCCCAAATCCTTGGATCAATTGACTTTTCAGCCTTCACTCTCTCCTGCAATACAGGATCAACACAAAGGCTTATCTTGAACAGTGGGATTGAATGTTGTGCCCTCACAGAGACACATGAATATCAAATCTAGAAAAGATTAAAAAAAAAAAAAAAAAAAGGAAACAACAAAAGGGAATATTTCACAAGCCTAGGAAAGTATTAAAAAATTGAAATTCTATATATTCTCTTTTTTAATCAGTGATTTAGTGCAGTGATAAGCACAACAGCTAATTGCATTTGTGCAAACTCAATAAAAGGAATTGAAACACAAAATGTTGCAAACTAAATGAAATAATAGCATCAGTCATCTCTGAAATTGTTATCACACTTGAGAAACATAATGAAATTCAAGTGCATGAGACTTTCCTGGAAATTTCCCACACACTTTTTGAAGACATCTGCTCCAAGCAGAAATGTAGGGTAAATTTCTGGAGAGGGAAGAAAAAACAGCAACAAAATAGCTGTATTTTCCCGATTTCCCCTATAGATTACACGATGCAGAGCAATTTCTTTGGGGCATTTTGTGACCTTTTCTGCTTGTCTGAACCTCTCCTGCGCTCTGGGGCGCTCCAGGAGAAGCCCTGAATCAGCTCTGTGCAGCTTCTCACGAGGAACAGAAATGGACTTTCAGCCTGGCTTTCTGTGCCTACAGACCCATCTTTAACTCATTAATCCCATTTAAATCGAGTGCTGGTGATGAAGGGACACCCCCACCACCCACAGGAACCTTTTGCTAATGCACTGTGAACAAATTTCCTGTCTGTGCTGATATCAGGATACCATATTGCACTGATCAGAGCCCCATTAACCACTGCCACACTTACAAACACAGGCAAGAATTTAATTTAAATGTCATTTTAAATTTCCACTATTAGACTTTGTCACTGTTACTACCCTATTTTTTTTTCATTACTCCAAGGCTACTGAGCATCTTTATGTTCACAGATTTTAATTTTAATTGCACACTCAACTATCCTGAATTATTAGGCAATGTACCAAGGTAGCAGGAAAATTCCATTATAGTGTTTTCTCCATATGCTGAGCAGGTTAAACTATATCACCCATATGTTAAATTCCTCTTTGCTGTGAGTAAAACCAATGAACGTGGTCTTTGTACATCTGTAACAGACTGCAGAACTGCTCAGATCTGCCGACAGCCTCAGCAGACCTTAAGGAGCCAGCACCAGTTGTACTGGGCACATTTTTCTCCCAAGATTCTAAATATTAGATCACTGGGCATATGTATTTGCATAACTTCAGTCTCAAAACTAACATTTCTACCAGTTCCATCAAACACTTGAAACTTCCTCACAATATCAGTACCTGTAAATGTATGGGGTTTCCCCCCTGCTTTTTTCCAATATTGTATTTTTCCATATCTGCTTGAAATCCTTCAGAATCAGTTCTGCCTCTATTTTTTCTCCTCTCTCACTACTCACTGTTTCAACCTCTCAAATTCACAGCCAGTGCTTTCCTGCCTTTCAAACCCAGCTGTAATTCCTGGCTCTTCATTTACAAGCCATCCTTTAACCCAGCCCCTCACAAAGAACAAAGTACCTTGACCAGCTCAGCTTTTCTGGCCACACAAATATCTGAGATTCACAGGAGAAAAGGGGTTGCAAAAGCTGTCAGTGGTTCCTGCCTTAGAGTTTCAAGTCCATGCAAAATCTTGTCCAGTTCCAGCTATGAGATTCCATTCTGGCTAAACGATCTGGACTGATTTGGGAAGCAAAATATGGGACAAAGAACAGGGAGATTAGGGAGAAAGTACTGAGAGGGGAACTTGTAACCCACAAGGAGGGAAGCTCATGTCCCAATAACACAATAATCTGCAGGGTAAAATGGCTCTTTGGGAGGTGGTGGTGCCAAAAATTCCTCCCAGCCAACCTTTCCCTATGTCTGGGACACAGGTGGGTCCAGGCAAACAAAATATTTCTAAAGATTATATTACAAAGATTCATTCCTTTATCTCTAATTCATGAGACAGTGCCAAATGAGACACACAGTGCATTACATGTTTCAAGGGATGTACAGATCTCAAAGGCATTAGGATTTGGATCTGCCTTTGGGATTTCTTCTGCAAATGCTTCTGCACAGCTGATGCTCAGGTGCAGAAAAAATACCACCACCAGTTTGTGTGGCCATTGGCATGTGGCCATCTCCTGCTGCAACCTCCTGAGCCAAAGCAGGACTCATGTCCTGAAGGAAGGAACAGCAGCAAGATAAGATGAGAAGATCATAATTAGCAATAGAGATAATGGATTTCACCACCCTGGGAAAAAAATCCCCTAAGCATTTAATAAGGGACATGAGATTTGAAGCTGCACTGAGGGAAATTTCCTATTATATAGAGCACTCGAAAACTGCAAGGTGATTCAGCAGAACACTTCCATAGAGATTTTAAGGCTGTGGTGTCAAAAGGATGGAGCAGAATAGCTCTGAGTCCACCTACTGCCATCTCCCAGGTGGGAATGTCTGCCTGGGAAACAGCAGAATTTATCTGGTTCACCACGGGCTGGGGAGAGCCCGGGTGTCACCAGCCCGTGTGTGACAGTGAACCCCTTCAGAGAGGCAGGTTACACAAAACAAAACCTGAGGCGCAAATAAAGGAATGAGAAGCACAAAAGAATAAGCCAGCTCTAGACAAGGTGCTTTTTTTTCCTTTGCATGCCTCACTAAGGTATTATGACCTCGTGGACATGAAAATCAAATCTGTGCGTGGGGGTGAACCCATGTTTTGTGCTACAAGCTACAGAAGAAAAGGGTTGGATGCCCATGGGCTCAGTTTATGACTTCTGAAGCACAAACTCTGCTTCAGCATAGGAATGCTGTGTGCTGTTTCTTCTGCTTAGTCTCTGTTTACCTTCTGCATTTATAAGCAGGAATATTTTGAAGCTAAATGACACAAAGAAAAATACTGGAAGTGCAAAAATACTTCTGCACTGGAAGCTGCAGATGTACTTTGGACAGCTGAAAGTGCCTAGAGTATTGGACAGGTGTCAAACAAATGGTAAGAAATATTGTAATAGATCATTCCACATAAGCCAAAGTTTGATAGAAATGCAGTTTAGATAATTAAAAAAATCCTATCAGCTTGTCATTTATTGTGCATGTGTGTGGGCTTGTAAATAACCATCCCAGCAAACAAACCAAAGCAAACATCTTTGGGTATATTCCCAGGAGCATAACACCACAGAAAAAAAAAAAAAATACAACAGGAGTTTTATTTCAGCTCAGAAAACCAAAGGTGCCAAAGGGTCACCTCGTTGAATATATTCTGCATATGAGATGGTCACTGACAGGGATGAAAACCTGAAGGCAGGCAAATATACCTGCAACTTAATGCACATAATATATTCCAGGCCTTCACTGCAATAGTTAATGCCTTTGAGAGTCCTCAGGGGCACAGCTGTCCAGCTCCATCAATTTTTACACATAATGCAGATAATCAGTAATTCAAATGTTATACTGAGCTCATAGAGACAGAATATATGAATGTAGTAAGTCTTCTCACAGAAGCTCCACAGCTAGAAATGAGGAGGTGTATTTATTTAAAATAGTAGAATCTTATTTCATATTAAAATAAAATTTAGGAAAATCCATAATTCAGCACAAAGTGATTTGTGCATTTAAGTGAATGCTTACAATTCTCAAGCTCTGTGGGAAAGGCTGTTACACAATGAAATGGTGGAGATGGGAGCTGCAGTTGTGTGGGCACCTGTGGGATCAGAGCAAAGACGAAGAAAATCCCTTTTATTGTGAGTTCTTGCAAATTTCCTTATTTAAATTACAGAGTTTATTCATACTCTACAGACTTTCTGGGCAGGGAGAGGAATGAAATATGCATTGCATGTTGCCTAAACACTCTTTCCTTCTCATTACAGGATCAACTCAGCTCTAGCAGAAAATCTATTTTGTTCTTCCTGTGTCCTGCTCATGAGCCTCAGATGATACTGAGGCACAGTCAGGTAACTTCAACTCAGGCAAAAATAGAGGGGAAGAAAGGAAACCTTGGTGTAGACAAGCTCTTCCATCACCACTGTTTGATGCAGGTACTTCCTTCTTTACACAGTTTCATTAACATACTATAATTATCTGTGCTATATAATGAGCTTTCTACCTACAGCAATTCACTTAGAAATGACACAGAAAGGTTTTTCCTGGCTCCATCAATGTTTCATATCATCATTAATGACCTGGGTGATAGCACATGGAATATGCTTATTAAATTTGGAGGTGACACCAAGCTGAGAAGCACTGAAAGTGCTCAGGAGAGCAGAATAAAAGTCCAAAATGATCTGACAAATTGCACTTATGTCCTCAAAAAGGAGGAAAAAAAAAAAAAGAAACAGAGATGCTATTCTAACAGGGTCATGTGCAAGATGTTCACTCAGTCAGGAAAAACAGCTATAAAACCCAGAACAAGTAGCAGCTCTATAGCAAATCTGCATAAGAGGCTCCAGAGGCTCTTGAACATCACAGGAGGACCAGAAGCCATCAGTGTCACCCAGCTGCCACAAAGGCAGGCACCCTTCTCCAGCAGGAAAACCCAGCAGCAGCCAGGAGAGCCTTAGCAAGGTCTCAGCTTCAGTGCCTTGGGGTTTGTTTTGGCACTGTGTACACATAAAATATGGACAGCTTAGGAGGGATCCAAACCAAATCAAAAGCAGTTACCAAAGTTCAGCATAAGACTGCACCAACAGGAGAAGCCTGGGTGCACTGGGCTTGTTAAACTCCTGGAATCTGAGAAATGAATCACAGAATTGCAGATCACAGAGTATCCTGGGCTGGAAGGGACCCACGAGGATGGCTGAATCCAGCTCCTGTCCCTGCACACACACCCCAACAACCCCACCCTGTCCCTGGCAGTGTTGTCCAAACCCTCCTGGAGCTCTGGCAGCCTCGGGGCTGTGGCCATTCCCTGGGGAGCCTGGGCAGTGCCAGCACCCTCTGGGGGAGGAACCTTTTCCTTGAGAAGTTTTCAGAGCCTTCAGGAGGAGCTGATGTGTCAGGAATGACCAAATGACATGTACCAGGTGATTTCTTAAATCCATTGCACTTCCAAGGACTAAGAGTGTTTATAAAACAAGGACTTGCCCAGCTATAACTGATAGAAAGAGCTGTGTAAAATGGAGCTGAGCAACTTTTTAACTCTTATTCAAGGGGTTTGTATTTCTTGAAGAAGACTGGGTTAGATGGGAACCTCCAAGTAAGGCATTATTTATAAGGAGGCTCCAATATATGGTCAGGGCTGAGACTCAAAGCTTTAAAGGTAGTGCAGAAGTCTCCAATCCCATCATTTTAGTGAGAACCCACCTCAGCTCCAGAGGATCTACAGATCAGAATATGTTCTTAAACTCTGTCTGTTCTCCATATTCTAAAAAAATCTCAGCACTGAAAACTTATTTTAGACTTCAAGTAAAAATATTTTAAAAATTAAAATAAAACAAGCCCCTAAAATAGCTCCACTGATGTATTGTATCTTTACTGGTTGAAGTGGAAGCTAAATGGCAGAAGTTTCTGCAAAAGATGATGTCTTATATATTGACTAAAATTTTTTTCTTAGGGATTAAGTGCAACATTGGAGAAATGAATCCTGTGGACTTGGTTTAGTAGTGGCCTTGGTGCATGATCTTAAAGGACTTTTCCAACCTAAATGATTCTGTCATTCTACACTTACTGCGCCTATAAATATTTTTCTGTTTCTTGATATTTTGATTAGGCTGACTGGATTAAACATTTCATATGAGGGTGGTTTTCTTTTTTTAATTCCCAGTCTGTGAAATGTTGTTTCAGCTTTATAAACTGTCAAGCAAAACTTAACTATACACAGAATTTACTCCGTTCGCCTTGACACGATGTTATCTGAACTGGTATTCTCTAAAATTCCAATAGAAAATAAACACATTGCAAGAAAGTAAATATATTTTTACAGTCTCCTGTAGTTGCTAAACTACTCTGTTCTGTTTTGTAAAGAAACATCTGGAAAATCGACTTCAGAATGAAAAGGAAGGAGTACGATGTATAGTATATTGCAAAAGTGGATATTTTTTCTCAATTCCTGCAGTTGTTAGGCTAGAAATAAACCATGGAAATGGCTATAGGGGAAATTTCCCTGTATATAAAAAAGTAATTATTTATATTTAATATTGTGCTACAGACACAGCAGTTAGAGTGCAATATCCATTGTAACATCCACCATTTGCTCCAGATTTTGATGGGGCCTCAGGTAATGTCGCATTTGCAATCTCTGAACACAGCACTCAGGGAAAATCCAGTCAGCAGGAAAAAAATGAGGATGTGAATGTGCTTGTGAGCCATCCAAGGAACTGTCCTTGACAAGCACAAAGGAAAGCCAAACACCTGTCTGCCTATTATCCACTACCAATCTCGTTTAATATCAAACACCTTTGCATTTCAATGGATAAGAGAATAAACACTCCCAAATGACTGCAATTATAAATACCACATGACTGTGTTTTAAAACCAGACCAGCAAAGGGAAAACCAGCAATTTTGGTTTAAAGATCTAAGTCAATATTTTATTTTATCTGATCATCAACATGAGAAGATTTTAAAAACTAGAAGAAAAACCCTCCTTTTTAAAAATTTATTGAGTTACTGAATTCAGAAATACTTGCTTATACGATTGAGGCAGAAATTTTAAGGAAGAAATTTTTTATGAAGGTGTGTAGTGGTTTTGGCTGGGATAGTGTTAATTTTTTAGACTTTGGGATTTAGGATGAGAATGGTGTTGACAACACACTGATGTTTTAATTATTGCTCAGCAATACTTACTCTAAATCACAACCTTTCCAATGTCTCATGCTCCGCCAGAGAGCAAGCACATAAAAAAGTGAGAGTGAGCATGGCTAGGACAGCTGACCTGAGGGGGGCAAAGGGATATCCCCTACCATGGCCATCATCCCAGTGAATAAACTGGGGAGAGTTGGCTGGAGGGGCCAATCACTGCTGGGGATGGGCTGGGCATTGGTCAGTGGGTGACAAGGGACTGCAATGTGCATCACTTGTTTTTTCTATTATTATTGTTATTATTATATTTTCCTTTACTGTCCCAATAAACTATCTTTACCTCAACCCACACAGTTTAATATTTTTCCCCATCTCTCTTTCCCATCCCAGCCAGCAGGAGTGGGGAAGGTGGCAGCAAGTGGCTGTTTCTGGCTGGGGTTAAACCCCAACAGCCCTTTGGTGACTTTTCTCCTTTGCAGGTGGAGATAAATTTTCCATCCCATACCCTCATGTCCTCTCCTTGGTCATATGGGGTGGTCTGTGAATTTTGTGGATATTTATCCTCTCTCCTGAGCAAAGAGATTTTTACTCCAAATAGCTTGAGATACAGGTGGGGAGGCTCTGGCACAGGGTGCCCAGAGAAGCTGTGGCTCTCCTTGGATCCCTGGAAGTGTTCAAGGACAGACTGGATGGGGCTTGGAGCACCCTGGGCTAGTGGAAGGTGTCTCTACCCATGGCAGGAGTTGGAAAGAGATGAAGTTTAAGGTCTCTTCCAACTCAAACCCCTCTGAGATTCCATGATGTGCAGTGATAAGCAATATCTGGATTATTCATGAGCAAGGACTTCAGGAAGCAATGATATTTACTACCCCTCTCATAAATACTGTGCTCACACAGGAGCTGTAGGATTTGAATGGCTTTCACCAGTAGTTAACTCAATGCTCTGCTCTGTATTTAAGTCAGAAATAACTGGCAATGACCTTTCTCAATGCACGAGATCTTCAGGACACATTCCTAAACCATATCCTCACTGATGCAGGTGACATTCAATGGGTTTTAGCAGTGAAAAAAACCAGAGTCATATAGTTCAGATGCAGGGAAAGATCCAATGTATGCTCTGCACTCCCTAATAGGAGCAACAAGGTCTTTCCAATACTGAACAGAATTTTTGATGAAGTGCCTGGTGGCGAATTTGAAATGCTAGCCTGGGGGCCCTGATGAGACATAATTCATTCCAGAACAAATCCAGCTTCTACATCCATTCCTCTAAAGTCATTATTGACCCAAGGGAAAATGCTGGCCTTAAGCAAGTTTTAATAAAGACTCTGGTGGAGTCATTTCTGCAGCACTAAATGTGATAATGAGAAACAAGCCACTTAGCTGCAATAGACCCAGGACCTGTATATAACCCAAAAGTCAGTTTTCTGAGGTTCTTGGGATTCCTTCCAGAGATGAAACAGGCATCCAAAAAAGATTTAATTACCTTGCTCACTAATTTGTTACATAAAAATCAGTCAGGCTTAAATGGACCAATATTCTGCTTGTCCTATATGAGTGTAATTTATTTTAATACTGTTTCTGTGAAGTAAAAATATCCATAGACTAATCAAGTCTGGGTTGAAAATATAGGTTTTTACTAAACCAATAAAAGTGTGAACATATAAATCTGGCCTTAAATATTGCTCTACTTTAGAACTTTTCTTCAGTTTATTTTAAAGAAGAAATGTTTGCATCTGTGACTGTAAGATTTAGTATGAAATAGCAAAATTTCCTACAGACTCTGACAGATTGAGAGTTTCTTACAGGATTACTGAAAGTTCTCTATGGATGAAGTAGGTAAAAACCCCCTGATAAGTAGCATGTATTAGTTGTAAGTTAGATTTGTGGTTATTTAAAAAAAAAAACAAAAAACCTGTTCTTAACTCTGTGTCTTTCTAACCATCAACCTCAAAATAAAACCTTGCTAGACAAAGTGGAAGAGATTTGAAAATTAAACTACAGTCTTGATAGAGAGAGATAGAGAAAGGACCCTTTGTGTGACTGTTGTGATCCTTATTCTCCATCCCAGGCAGAGCAAGCACAATCCTTTGTGCCTGTGGTTGATGCCTGGAATTCACTCACAGAGAGATGCTTTGTTTTATGGCTTCAAATTCTACAGGCAAGTATTGAAGTTGTGAAAGTCAGCAGAGGAAAAACCAGAAATAGGCTCCTCTGCACTGGTGCTTTGGTAATACAATTGATGGGAGGGAATAGGAGCACAACAATACAACAGAAGAGAGGCTGAGAGTGGCAGTGCTTTAGGCAGGCGAGAAACTGGAGAATATTCCCAGCAAACCCCTGGGCCTACTCCTGCTCTCACCCAAAACAAGCTGTAACCAGGTACATCATGATGAAATTCACACATTTTTACAGTGATCAAGTGTTTACTATGAAGAGAAAAAATAAATAATTTAGCATTAATCAGGGGGAGATATGCTTCATAGCAAGACTATCAGACTTAAAGCCAGTGTGCTGTACTTGCAGCCAACCCCTTCCTTTACATCACACAAAAAGAACTTTGGGGTAGTAATCCTTTTTATGAAAACTCCTAAAATATTTTCTAAAGTTACGAGGGAATCAGTGTGTGCTTTATGATCCAGGAGGATTGCTGCTTACAGGCCTTTTTTTTTTTTATCATCTTTCTTTTCAGGACTGTTTGAGTTGAAATCAGATACTGTGTGGTAATTTCAATAAAAGTAATATTGACTCACGTTTCTGAGAAACTCGTAGCTATTTATATGGACAAGATGCAGGGGCGGGGGCACAGAAAATATTACTGGTTTGAATGGAGATGAAATGTCAGGAAGACTGGAGTTGCCATCTACTGGAATGTGCAACGAATGACAACTGCCATGCAAAAATCCTGAATTTCAAGCATTAGTCACAGTAACAGCCCAGGTACGTTGCGTTGGCTCCAGAACAAAAAAAATACACACACGGAAAACCCAATCAAATATTACAAAGTAAATCTCCATAGACAAAGAATTATTCTCCACTCAGCTTTAGAAAAATCAGAAGATGCACAGGGAGGCTATGTCAAAGTAATCTTATTTGCCTGCATCTTTTATCCACATTCAGCAATAGGTTCTATTTCTCACTCCTCATCAGAACACTGATAATTGCCCTGGCCCACTTCAAAAGCACAAAAGAACGTCAGTTTCTGAAAAGGAGAGAATTATAAATTCTTCAAATATGGGCATCTAATCACCACTGCATTTTTAAACCACCACTTTTTAATACAAGATAATATTTAGGAATATCTTCAGCTGATGAAACACAGAAAAACATAACAAAAATCTTCTTAGAGCTGCTTATCATCAAAGAAAGTTACTCCATATTACTTTTGCTGTTCCAATAATGTGTAGTAATTTCATACCAGAAAAAAAGTATTCAAGTATTCACTCTTGTGCTTGTAGATGATCTAAAGCAGAATTTTTGTTTCCTAATCCCAGGTCTTGCAAAAGACCAATTACTTAGCTGAGAAAGTTCATACAGCAAGTCTTTACAGCTGGACAAACAAACCAGATCTCTCCAGGGCAGTTGAGAGGAAAAAAGAAAGCAGAAATGTCTCTGAAATGAAAAGAAAGAAGACTTGATGCTGATAGCAGCTACAGCCTGGAAATTCAAGGTATTTGCAGACATCAACAGATCACGTCCCACCTCACAAGGCCAAACCTATACACTAGGATTTTCAGCAAGCAGTTTAAAATTTTCTCCTATTTAGTGAAGATGTTTATTAGTCTCTTAATAAATGGAGAGTATGAAGTGACTGGAGAGAAGTATCTGACATGTGAACTGTGTTATTATGATTAATGGAGTTCATACATAAAGGGTTATTTCTGTGGAAAACGTCAGATTGAATAATTACTGGAATTACTCCCAAAGGGCTTTAGAAAATGTTCTGCCCAGTTTCAAGTCACGTTCTTATCACAGTTTTCTTTTGACTAGAGGGTGATCTTTAATTGCAGTTTTAAGTAAAACAAGTACTGTAAGCAATTCATTAAACATTATGAAAAATTACGTATTTCTCTAACAGTCTTTGAAAGCAGCTTTTACTTTTACCCCATCTTTAGGCAATACAGCAAAACTAAATCAATAAATAAAATGGCTTTCTTCTGCCTTTTAAACAAAAAAACAAAAAAAAAAAAAAACAAAAAAAAACCCAAAAAAACCCACTGTTCCTGTTTCCCTGCACCAGATTAGGTATAGAATATCCTAGAATTGATATATTGGAATATTACTGGCAAATATTATTAAGATAAGTAGGGAAGAGATGATAGCATTATTTAGTCTCTTGGATTTCTTAAATCTAATCAGTATTTAATGGATACAATGGTGCCAGAAAATCCAGACAGCCAGGGAACACAGCTCAGAAGCCTCTGAATGTGTTTCAGGGAGGTATCCCAAGGTCAGCACTACTTGGCAGTGCTGCAGATGCCTCCAACAGGCTCCACAGTCCTGCAGAGTGAGGGCCAAGCAACAGCAGCACAGACCAAAGGATAAATGCTTTCAGAACTGATTTTCTTTGGGGTGAAGGTAAAGCAGCCAATACCACCCAACTTCATCCCACTGGCACCAGGGAAGCTTCTCCCCACTACAGTTCCAGTGTCTCTGCTGCTCATTGCTCTCATGACCCTCATGGGAACAGCTACAGGTGAGTTCTGCTGACCTGATGTCAGTGCATGGTCCAAGCTCAGCTGCAAAATAGGCTGCAGAATCCTCATTGTACAGATACCACACCTGAGAGCACTGAAATACACTGAATTTTTGCCCAACAGTCATTGCCTTGAACACCAGAAGTGTGTTGATTACTATAATATTCATTGTGGTTACAGCACCACTCGTATGGAGCCAGGCTGGGAGAGCTGGGGGTGCTCAGCCTGGAGAAGAAAAGGCTCCAGGCACACCTTAGTGCCCCTTTACCTGAAGGGCTCCAGGAGAACTGGAGAGAGACTTTGGACAAGGGTGTGGAGTGGCAGGACAAGGGGGAATGGGTTCCCACTGCCAGAGGGCAGGGTTACATGGGATATTGGGAAGAATAAATCCTTGACTATGAGGAACAGGTTGTCCAGAGAAGCTGTGGCTGCTCCATCTCTGGAAGTGTCCAAGGCCAGGTTGGACAGGGCTTGAAGCCACCTGGGATAGTGGAAATTGGAATGAGAAGATCTCTTTAAGGCCCTTTTCAACCCAAAATGCCTGTGATTCTCTGATCAGGATACAGCAAAAGATAGTCCATGCAGGGACATAGGAAGAGACTATCCCTGAAATTAAGAGCTTGAAACAATGAAACCCAACAAAAATCACCAACAACTCCAGATGTAAGAAAAAATAGGGCACAAAACAAGCAAAAAAACTGAGATACAATTAAAGAAGGGAAGTGAGGGTCTGGACCTGCATCCAGGATTGATTTTTAGCAGGTCTGGCACTCACTATTGTGCACTGCTGATCACCTTTTGTCCCCTACCTGCCATGGGTACACAACACCCCCAGCCAGTGTTCACAGACCACACCAAACGTGAAGGGGGGCTCATTCATGATTTCACACCAATGGTTTCCAAGTTTCCACGACTGCTGCCAGGAACATTACTGATGCAATCATGAAAAGTGGGTCTTTGTCCACAGCCATGTATGCATCACTCAGCATCCACTTAAACACATAAACACCTTTTCATAGACAAAAATATCTGAATAATGGGGGAAAACTACAATATATCTCAAGCCACAAGCATTTTACAGACACTGACCTTTGGTTTTCATTTAGAGGCTCTAACTAATAAAGTTTGGCTTTGCACCAAAGCTGAAGAAGAAAATCAAGTACACTCTTGTCAAATCATAATTAATTTGCACTACAAAAAAAAGAGCAGAACCAAGCCAAGCATTCTTTAAAAATGGTCTCTAGAATTCCAAACACTCTGTAAAATGTCCTGTATCTTGAAAAACAGGATGATATTTTCCTGCCTTTTCAAGTCGATTACGCATATTTCCACTCATTTAAAATAGAAATTGAGTCTTAGGAAACAATAAGCTCTTAATTTTTACAGGAATATTAAAAATTCAAAAGCACAGCAGTAGGAGAGGGAATGTGATTATGAAACCCAAAAGCTTTGTTACTGTTTGTCCCTCAAATCTGCTGTTTCACCTTTAAAAACATATATAATGGCAGGGTAAGTTACATTCATACTACAGTTCACATTTTGAGAATGTATTTGGCATATTCTTTCCAAAACCTTGGAAAATTCAGGGTCTTTTGATATGTTACTGGAATTTGCTATGCCCTTCTACATATTTATTAAGAATAACACATTTGATTACTTTGCATGTTTCTTCCTTCTGCAACATGGAAAGTCTTCAAAATATATTGAAACAAAAGCAAACAAGAGTCAGGACTGCATATTTCAAAGACTGCCATTGGATCTCACAAAATGAAATTAGCTGTTGAGCAAAGTTGAGTTTCTAAGATTACACATACACCACACACAAACCTCCTCCACCATATAAACTCTTCAGTAATGCCTCGGGTATTTTTAAGTTGGTTTAAAAAAAGAAGGTCAGGTTATTATCTTTTTTTCTTTTTTTTTTTAGAAGGCATGACTATCTTTTGTTATGCCTTTAAATATGTCCTTCTGAGACTCCTGACCCATGATTATTTCTCTTAGACATTACATCAGTTGCAAATAAAACGTAATGAAACCATAAATATTGCAGGTAGTCAACAAACCATCGTCTTTAGGCTTGCAAAAATCACAATGACTTCTCTCTGAAATATGAGTCTTCACCCTGGTTTCTGCATTATTAATTCTGTCTATGAGCTAATGATCCAGAGGCCCTCTAATCTCCCTGCAAGATGCAATACACACACAACCAGGATTTCAATGCACTTCATGCCGAATTTTCCCTTCAGAATATGGGTATCATTGGACCAGGAGGATGAAAACATAAAAATCCTGCCTTCCTTTGCTGCCACAATTCCCAAAAAGGTACATACAACTGAGAATGCCACAGCCTGCCAAAGGTGCCACTGCCTGTTCCCTGTGGGTGCCCTGCTTGATCCAGCATCTATTCCCACCATTATGTGACCCAGCCTTTGTTGTTCAGGTTTTCAGTAAATCCAGGAGTCACATCTAAGAACATTCCAAAATATATTATTTACAGATGTTTTCCCAAAAGCAGAGTTTTTCTGTAGAACAGCCCCTTTGCATACAGTGATATAGCAAGGGAGAATGAGTTCAAACTGGAAAAGGGCAGATTTATGATAAAGAAGAAATTGTTCCCTGTGAGGGTGGGCAGGCCCTGGCACAGGTGCCCAGAGAAGCTGTGGCTGCCCCTGGATCCCTGG
>JANRGV010000084.1:66683427-66705045 GCA_024734035.1 Alethe castanea
GCCCTGGCACAGGTGCCCAGAGAAGCTGTGGCTGCCCCTGGATCCCTGGAAGTGTCCAAGGCCAGGCTGGACAGAGCATGGAACAACCTGGGATAGTGAGAGGTGTCCTGCCCATGGCAGGGAATGGAAGGAGATGGTGTTTAAGGTCTCTTCTAACCCAAGTTCTCCAATTTTATGATTCTGTTTTTCTGTGAAGTCAGTTCAAATGGTATCCTATGTGATGGAAGAGGACCCAATAAAAGTATTTACTCAGTTTCAAAATACCAGCACCAACTTCATAACTAACCTGTATTTCTAGAAATAATATATCCACAAAGGCCAGCATGAATTTATTTTTTCTTTTCTGATTGTGCTTTAAAATACATTTAGAAACAAGCACAAGAAATGGATTAAGAACTGGTCTAAGACTGAGAACAGATTTTTTGTTCTGGGAAAATTTTCCAAGTGCAGTTCATCCACTTGTAAAAAGACTTTCCAGAAGACTGCCAGGAACAGCTTTTAACTTGCTCATCCTTGCTTTTAATAACTGATTCCACAAATTCCTCTCAATTCTCCATATGTCCTGCACTTTGGAAATCTAAAAAGTGTTCACTGCCCCTCAAGTTATGCCATTGGTAAAAAGAATGAACGGTTTTGCATCAGGAAGGTTTTCCCAATCTACTACCAATGACTTCTCTACCTTGACACCCCAATGCAAGTTATTCTGGAAAAGGGCACACAATGCTGGGAAAATGACACATGATGGGTTTAGAGCCATAACCAGTTTGGGTACAGGGGGATTTTTTTTTTTTTTTCACAGTCCTAAACAATCCTGCTATTCTGACACTTCATCCAACCTCTTGGTAAGTCTGAGTAAATACATCAACAACCAACCAACCAACTGACCAACCCCAGGTGCTGCATCAGGGAGAAGCAACATCCATGGAAGAACCTTTCAGTCAAAAGGAGTATCAAAGCACAAATAAGACCTATTAGTGCCAGAGTTTATCAAAAAATAACTCTCACAGATGAAGTATCAACAGTAGCACAGGGCACAGTAGATGTATTCAAGAATGTGGATAAGCTGTGGCCCTCTCTGCTTTAACAGAATTGGAAATTAATTAGAGTTCATTTGCTGCTAACTCCAGAAATGCTTGGGAAGGTCTTGAGATAAACCTTTGTGGAGTGCCTCACTTAGCACTTGTGAAGGTGGAACAAATTGATTTCCAATCAAAAATGACCAACTAAAACCTTCACACTTGCTAATCATTGCACTCCACACCTGCTTCCTCCATGACTTCCCAAGACATTTTTAGAGATAAAAATTAGCAAGGGTTAATCCAAACCCAAGGTTTAAATTTTCATTTTTTTTCCTGTAAACCAGGAGTTCCACCAACCTGGTAACGTGACAGTAACACACCAGCCTTTGCCTAGTCAGGATGTTGCATGATCTTCATGTGTTGATTAATCACAAAAGGATAACTTTACTTCTTGTCTTTTTCCAATTACCCCTGGATATTCAAAACCAGGAACACTGTCAAGAGTTTTGCCATCATGTCCAGAAATCCAAAGGTACTTTCACAGATACTTAAGAGAGTCAGTTATTTTTTAGCTTATTCAAGTAGCGTACCAGTCATGAATGGAGGACAGAATTACTTCATCATACTCTGGATATGTTGTCCAAAAAACTGACATTTCTGCACATGGGGCTCTTCTGACAGTGACTTTCTTGAGCTATGCATGACCAGCTGCAGGTGAATGGGGTTGATGAGGATGGAGTATCTTCAACGAGACAGAAAAATGTTTATCACCTTGTCAAAAACAGTGAGGTCATTTACATAAGAATATCTATGGTTTAAAGGTAGCCACAAATCCAATGTGTCTGTCAGGCACTGTAAGAATTTAATGACATCAGGACTATTTTGGTCAAAATCTTCTTATTTTTATGTATACTAAAACAGATATATTATAAAACTGGACTTCTTATCAGCTGAAATTCTGAAATTTTATACAGAAGGGGCAGCCAATAAATGTTCAGGATAACCAAGACAGAAATACAAAAGAAATAACAGATGCAGTTTGCTTTACCTTAGGTCATGTCTTTTTTCCCCCTTTTCTGTTTTTAAATATTTCCTTTATACTAAATGCCATGGTTCAGCACACTTGAAAATTAAAGACTACCAAAGATCAAGGTTTGAGTCCTCTCATTCATGAAAGGAAATTAAAATCACCACTAAGAGAAACACTTGTTATTATTCTGATAGAAACCACTCAGAAAATGCCAAAAGGAAGAAGTATACTCAGTATTTAATAGGTTGATTTTCCTTTTTGTATTTTGGTGGAGCATTTATTAAAAGATGTGTATATGAAGAGTTAGACATCAGCAGCCACATTCTGATCTCGTGCATTCTGTCCCAACCCCATCTGTACTGGATTGCAAATTAGGGTAAGGTAAACATCCAGCCACAAACAGTAAAGAAATATCCAAGGGATTAGCAAGAATTAAATGCTTCTGAGGCCAGCTAAATTACATGAGACATCTGATGGTTGGACTGGATGATCTTATAGGTCTTTTCCAATTTTGACAATTCTGTGATTTCTCTCAACACAGTATTAAACATGAGTAGAGCAAATACATGGAAAGGTATTTTTCTTTTCCAGCTTGAACAATTCTGACCATTGCTGCCACTGAATTACCCTTGCCATGACTACAAGAAGGAACTTCCCACCTAAACTCTTGAAAACTTTATTCATGTTGTTCTTCTGTAACCTACTTTATATTGACTTAAGCTTCTTTAAACACATACAAACTTAGTTTGCCATTCTTAAAATGTTTTATAACAGCACATTTAATAAAGCTAATTTAAATCTGCTAATTTATAGAGACTTGCCAGAGGCTTTGAAACTTCAGAAAATGTGTAAACTTAACAGTTTGGCTGTGATAACAGCTCAGACAGTGGAAATTAAGCCCTTTGCATTACAGTCATCTTCAAAGTGGATTTCTGGTTTGATTGCAAAAAGGGTACATTGCAAAAATACAGTAGGACACCAATTTACAAAAGATATTTCAGATGCCCCAGTTCTTGAATTTGGTACTGCTGTGCCTCACCATCATAGCCTCAAAGGTCTCTAATTTTAAGTCTACCTAGATTCTTTTTCAGAACCAAATTTTGGACAAGAGCAGAGTTTCTTATTCAATAGCCCTCTGTCAGAGCTCTGAGAGGGTGCACTTAGGGCCATTAATTCTGGGTCCCTAATTCTGGTTGTCTTCCAGCTGCTGTCATATAGGTTTGCTACTGTCTGCTCTAATTCCTGCCTTTGAAAACCAAATGATAATGGATTATGTGCCAGAGTGGGAATAGGCACATTGGTTGGGATCCAAGCTGTATCCCAGGTGATAACAAGGAGAAGCAGTGAAAAAAAAACAAAAAACAAAAAACCAGCTCTTCAGTGATGTATCAGGGAGCTTCATCTCTACTAGAAGTCTTTATACATAGCATTTAAATGGTAACTAAGTGATCCTTATCATCATCTGATTTGCAGAAAACGGTAGCCTTCCTTGCAGATATAATTGAAATTTTCAGGGATACTGCTGCAGACCTCCCCCCAAATTTTTACATGGGAGAGGGCATTAAGACTTCCCCCATGAAGACTGGTAGGGTTGCAGATTTTTTAAGGGCTACAACCTCATTGCTTTGAAGCTTTTTTTCAGTATCTGCTAAGTTCAAGTCATCCTTTAATTTTTTTCTCCTGCCAATTGCACCAAAATACTCATCAAGGCAATCTGGAATATATTCTTGAATGGGTTTTTTTAGTCTCTCCTGCTTCAATGCTTTTTCTGTCAGTTCTGTCACTGCTTTCCTTCCTGCTTTTGTGTACTGAGAAACAGAATTAAGGTGTGCTGCAACCAGTGGACACTTGCATAAACAGCCTGCTTTGAATAAAACAGCATGATCTGGGGAGAGGAAAACTACCCTCAGTTCTCCTGCCAAATGCTAAAACATAGATGAGGTTCACATACTATTAAAGCATCACATTTTTGCTTTGAGACCACTGAAATGCTGTGAAGAGCAGAAAAATGTAAATAAACTGAACAGGGAACATAAAAGCACATTGATTCCCAGGTTCTGAAACTGCAGTTTAAAAGGTTTATATTTGTAATTTATTTAAGACTGTTTCTGGCAAATCCATTAGTAATGAATCTCCTTCACACATTTTTATTTTTATGCACAAGAGCTTTAAGTTTGCCAGGACTTCTGCAAAGCAACTTTTACTGCATCAAATTACTGCATTCCTTGATCTCTCCCAGCACACACTCACAGCAGCCACACTCAAACACAATGTTTAGCTCTGCAACAGACACCTCCAAAAACAAGGTATTTCTTTTAAATTAACACAGCTGTGAAGAGAAAGCAAACACAATGCTTTTGCCCTGTCCCTCCAGCATTTTGCATCCGATGTCCAGTTAAAATGTTAAAATCAGCACGGTCCTCTGCAATCCTCGTATCCTAAATCTGTGTGGAACTTCTTCATTGGGTATTGATGCAGAATTGGGAGCTGCCAGCTCCGATTGCTCTCCCCAGCACACGGGCTTGAGACTCTATTTCATAATAGGAAAAGATGGCCAGCGTTTTCCTGACAGAAGTATCATACATTTTTCAGTCAGTAAAAATTACAGAGCTCATTGACAATGCCTCTCCCATAGAGAATGAGCACTGCAAATTACCCAGCAAAGATTTTTTCTTTTTTTTTTTGTACATGAAACAAAAAATCAGCATGATCTGCAAAACTTATTAACTAATGGGGTTTGAAACCCTCTCTTTTCATGCTGCCAACACACAGCAACCCATGCATTGATCTTATTCAAAAAGCACAGTAATCTTTATGCTGCTAGGATTTGAGTTCCGTGTGCCGTAGCATACGCTGCAAAGAAAAAGGTAAAAATAAAAATAAAAATAAAAATAAAAAATAAAAAGCCTTTAGGAAAGGCATGTGCTGGACACACAAAATATGCAGGATGGAAAAAGACCAAATGTAATTAAAGCTTATATGAAATGAGACAGTCCTATTTGCAGAGCTCTGGCTGCATTTCTATGAGAAAGAATGCACAGAATTCCAAATCATGCTCTATTTAGACAATGTCAGAAGAAAAAAAAACACATTTTCCCCCACACACACACCCCTCAATTCCCCCACCCAAAGACCAAAAGGCAAATCTTATTATCAAAATTAGAGAGAAAAAGCAATCCAAAGAGACTGGTTTACATATTCCTTCCCAAACCAAGTGATCGAGTCTCTCCCTCTCCCGGCTAATAGCTTATAAATTCAGACTTTAAACAAAAGCATCCAAGAAAAAAAGAGAAAGAATCCTAATTCTCAAGCTTCCTACTTAGCACTGCCTCTCTTTTGATGATTTGTGCGGCTGTGTGTGCGTGCCTGCTTGAGAAATGGCGAGATAGGCTTAAAGTATTTTCCATTTCATCAAAGAGCATATATTACTTCCCTGGTTCGCTCCGATGTTGGTTTTATGCCCACCCCTTTTCAATCTGCCCATGTCTGAGATGCACAGTGCAGGCGTACAATCATGAGCAGCTTACGACACTCAGTGAACACTGGGTGCCTCTGCATGCTCTAGCAACATACTGCTCAGCTGAAGGGAAGGGATTCTTGCTGTCTCTCTCTGCTCTAAGCATCACCTAACAAGCAAAGCGAACAAAGAATGGGAAATAAAGCGACCCTTAGCCGGTCAGTGAATGAAGGGTAACCTCTCTCTGGAGTAAAGGTGGTGCCGGTCCATGGTCGTTGCAAATGATGGACATTAAACAGATTGACAAATCCTGTGGAGTCGTTAGTAAAGAGTTTGGAGTTTTTTTCACGCCACAGTGTTAACTGCAGAGGAAAGGACAGAGGGAGAAGGAGAAGATCAAGCTCATGTACATAGTTCTGAAACTTGCAGGTCCTAGGAGGCAGCTCAAAAGCTAGCTGGACAAGCCTTTCGCTCGTTGAGCAGAAGCGAAGTGAGACATTGTGAGCTTGCCAGCCTTGCACAACATTGAAAGGGACTGAATTTGTAGCACAGAGGGGTCTTTTTTAGCTCTGCATATAATTAGTCCAAACACAAAGGAAGCAACTGAATGGAGGTTGTCACTCTCTGGAAAAGGGTGGGTAAGACACTTTTTAATTAAATTCTTTCATGAAGAAAGATTTTTTTTTTTTCCTTTGCTGCAGCATTTAACATGAACGAAATCACTATAATTTTACCTTTGAATGTCTGTGAACTTTAATGCTGCACAGCTCTTGCATGCTGTAAAGTGAAATATTTGCCTCTGTGTTTGTTCTGTTTGCTGTTTTGCTTTGGTTTTCGGGCTTTGTTTCGTTGGTTTGCCTTTTTTTTTTTTTTTTCCTCTCCCTTAAATAAAATATGATGTAGAATTTGAAAAGATTCAATGGACATTCTCAAGCATATTTGGAAATATTCTTGCTAATGGATTTCCTTCTTATTGGTCTCTGTTTAAACTGGCTGCTGAGGAAGCCCCCGGGGTTGATATTGTGTACGCTGGGTATCTTTTCTAAAATGCTTCCAGCTGTGAATAGTGGGTGTCCACAGCTCTGTCGGTGTGAGGGCAGGCTTTTGTACTGTGAATCACTGAATCTCACAGAGATGCCTCGCAACCTGTCGGGCATGATGGGCTTGTCTCTGCGGTACAACAGCCTTTCAGAGCTGCATGATGGACAGTTCACAGGGTTAATGCAGCTCACGTGGCTCTATCTGGATCACAATCACATTTGCTCAGTGGAGGGGAATGCCTTTCAAAAATTGCGGCGAGTTAAAGAGCTCACCCTGAGTTCCAACAAAATAACCCAACTGCCCAACACCACTTTCCGCCCCATGCCAAACTTGCGCAGTGTGGATTTATCGTACAACAACCTACAGTCTTTGGAGCCTGACCTGTTCCACGGGCTGAGAAAACTGACAACTTTGCACATGCGGTCGAACGCCATCAAGTTCGTGCCAGTGAGAATTTTTCAGGACTGTCGCAGCCTGAAGTTTCTAGACATAGGATACAATCAGTTAAAGAGCCTGGCTCGAAACTCTTTTGCAGGCTTGTTCAAACTCACTGAGCTGCACCTCGAGCACAATGACTTGGTGAAAGTGAATTTAGCCCATTTTCCCAGGCTCATCTCCCTGCACTCCCTCTGCTTGCGAAGGAATAAAGTTACCATCGTGGTAAACACTTTGGACTGGATATGGCAACTCGAAAAGATGGATCTCTCCGGCAACGAAATCGAATACATCGAACCTCACGTTTTCGAAAGTGTACCTCATCTCAAATCCCTGCAGCTGGACTCCAACAGGCTGACCTATATCGACTCCCGAGTCCTCGACTCCTGGAAGTCCCTCACGAGCATCAGCCTCTCTGCCAACGCCTGGGACTGCAGCCGGAACGTCTGCGCCCTGGCCTCCTGGCTGAGCAACTTCCAGGGTCGCTACGACAGCAACCTGCTCTGTGCCACCCCCGAGTACGCCCAGGGAGAGGATGTTTTGGATGCTGTGTACGCCTTCCACTTGTGCGAGGACGACGCCGACCCCACGAGCGTCAACACCTTCTCGCCGGTGGCCAACAACAGCGAGCAGACGCCGGGCTACGGCTCGGCCACCGCCACCTACGACGCGCCCGACGGCGACGAGGACCGGACCACGTACGCCGTCACCATCACCATGCCCGGCGAGAACTCCGAGAACGCCGTGCAGATTCACAAGGTGGTGACGGGCACCATGGCACTGATTTTTTCCTTCCTCATCGTGGTTTTGGTGTTGTACGTCTCCTGGAAGTGCTTCCCAGCCGGCTTAAGGCAACTAAGACAGTGCTTTGTCACACAGCGCAGGAAGCAGAAGCAGAAACAGACCATGCACCAAATGGCTGCCATGTCAGCCCAGGAGTATTATGTTGATTACAAACCCAACCACATTGAGGGAGCCCTGGTGATCATTAATGAGTATGGATCTTGCTCCTGTCACCAGCAGCCAGCGAGGGAATGCGAGGTGTGATTTTCCTTTGGGATTTAAACAGTGTGCAACCAAATAACAGCGTGCAGGCAGACAGTGGCACGGGGTGGGGGGGGGGTGCTGGGCTTTGCTGGTGATTTCTGACATGCACCCCTGCCCAAATTGTTTAAGAGGGGCTGTCCGAGAGACTTGATATTTTAGCTTTATCGTGTCTTAAAAACCTTCAGGACAGGCAATCTTAAGGTTTCATATGCTAATACTCCCTTTGAAGATCTGTCAATATTCAGGAATCTGAGAGTGTAAAAAAGGTACCAATTATTGATCTTTTGTAAACTAAGAAAACTGTTTAAAATAAAAAAAAAAAAATAGCATTTACAGTTTTTACAGACTGGTTCCCTGTATACAAAATGCAACAGTTTAACCTCTCTCCATGCTGAGTGTTGAGAAGTCAAGGAGCAAAGAAGCCACATAAAATAGAAAGCTTAAAATTACCCAGGTGGCTTCCCATTGTAATTAGCACACTTTCACATACATCATGTTGCTGAAGATATGAAGCATGACACTGGAATTCTATTTTTGTTAATGTGCTACCTGTAACTGGACATCAGTACAACAAGGAGCCAGAGCACCTCAGAAAGGCTGAAGTTTTGACTGTGTCCCTAGGGCAGAATTTCTGAGGATTTTAAAGGACAGCTCACTTGTTGGTTGCTGTAAGATCTATAAAAGCTGCATTATAACCCCTAAAAGTATTTTGTATCAAAACTGATCAGATTGCAAAGACTCACTTAAAACAAACAACCAACAAAACTCAAACCCAAGAAACACTGCCAAAATGTGCTCATCAGAATTTTCTTTAATATATATATATATATATACTTTAAAAAGTGCTAAATTTAAGGGCTTTTACTTGCATTTCCCACTTTTATGCTTGTTTTGAGCTATGCCAAGAGAAAAGATGCCCTTGTTTTGTGCCCTGTGGTGCCATGGTGAATGGAGAAAAGCAGAAGCAATTATTTGGGTCTCAGTGGTGAAACTCAAAAGCAAAAGCAGTGTCAGGGTAGGACAGAGAGTTTTCAGTGCGCCCTTCTGGGTCCTGTGGCAAAGTGCTGGCAAAGCCCAGCTCGTGTCCCTCCCTTTCAGCACCAGCCTTCACTAACAAAACAACCCCAAAACCTCTGCAGAGGCTGGAGGCAGATGCACCCTCCTTACTAAGGACTGAAAAATGGCATTGATGGATATAAGCAGTGATTTCATGGTGTAGAATCCCATAGCTGTTTTACCTGACTGCCCTTAAATAAAGGCTTCCTTTCCTTGTATTTTGGATTTTTCATTCCAGAATGTGAACAAGCAACCGATTGATCTTTTCAGCAGCTCCTCTCACAGTAATTGACGATGAGGGACTTTTATAACATCAGGCAGAGCATCTTGAAATTTTCTTCCTACAGCATTACATGCAAATAAAATGTTATGGATAATGAACTGGGTGACATTTCTATGCCTTGTACATGTTTATCTATCCTCAGGTTACCACTAAGAGAGGAACTATTCCAAATCTTACATGTATTTTAATGT
The DNA here is from genome assembly GCA_024734035.1 of Alethe castanea. Lineage (NCBI taxonomy): Eukaryota > Metazoa > Chordata > Aves > Passeriformes > Muscicapidae > Alethe > Alethe castanea. The sequence continues at coordinate 66,692,987 of JANRGV010000084.1, forward strand.
AACAGTTTTTTTTTTCCCGTTTTCATTGCATTGAAGTGCTACCTACTCTTACAAGGGTACAACAGGCTTATAAAGCAGAAAGCAGGCACAGAAGAGATCATTTGTTTTCTTGCATATCAGGTTTTAGCCATTAATTTTAAATGTCAAGAGTGAATTTTACATTTTTTTTCCAGACTTAAACTATTTTCAAGGAGTCAGAACTTATTTTCCTCTTTTTGGTACATCTCATACTGTATATTATAAAGCATGAAAATAGCCTCTTAATCAAAAATTTTACTCATTGAGACTATAATGTCATCTGTGAAAGCAATGAGATTATGTACTGGGAGAGAACAGTTTCACAGAAAATTTAATGAAAATCAACAGCTTTTTTTTTCCTAAAGCCACTGCAAATTCACCCACAGCTTTCAAACAAACAAGCACTGTTAAACCCAGGCTTTTCTCTCTTTAAACAAATGCACATTTCTCTCTCTGTGCCTCAAGCCCACAAGGGTCTGATCCATCCTGAAACTCCCAAGTGACCTGAGGGGTTGAGTGGCCATGTACAAACCCAACAGGAGGGGCACAGGGAAGGTACAGAGCCCCTCTTCTCTTTGGGTTCCTGACCATGCTTGAAGCAAAAATACTTTATGCCATGCTAACTGAGCTATATTTATTTTCCCCATTAAACCTTTTTCTGAAATCAATAGGGAATTTAACTGTGAAAAATTGGCTCTCTAACTTTGGACTGGGCTATGTACTCCCCAAGCCCCCAGGCAGCACTTGGTTACAGTCACTTGCCAGCAAGCTCCCAAAATCGACCAAGGTTGTTAAAATACTGTCTGCATATGGTAAAATGAAATATGAACTGGCTTTATTTTGATAATGACCAAAATGAAATATTTTGATAATGACCCCCTGTTGCTATCAGGAGATGTGTTGGTGCAGTCGTGGTTTTGCCCCTGTGAACCTGAGACAAGCCTGATACCAACAAACAATCATCCCGTGGTTGTATTTTGGTGTATTTTTAGCATTTTTGTGGGTTGTATTTGAAACACACGAGTGATTGCACCCCTCTGGAGTTATCCCTGCTGTTTATTGGTGTTAGCAACCTCCAGCTACGTTTGCAAAGACGTGAGCAATTCTGCCTTTGGAATTTATTCACCTCTGTGCTCCTTGCATCTCGCATTGACAGCCCGAGTAAACTGAACAGAGCGTTTTTCTTTGAAGGTGCAGTGACTTCTTGAGTGAGAGCTGATTTGGGGTTTGCCTGTTGCCACGTCTCCTGGAGAGAGGTGATGCCCACCAATGACTTGCCACCCTGAGCAGGATGATGGATGGATCCCTCCATGGAGAGCACAGCACTTATTAAAGGATGTATTTCAAAATCCTCACGCAGAAATCTTTTCTAAGGGTAAATCCCTTCCAGAGACAACCTCCTGGTGATCCCCAGAGCATTTCTGGAGATCTTGACACCCTCTGAATATTTATTGGAGAAAAGAGGGTGTCACTGCTGCTACATGGCATGAAGGCACTCCACAGGGTGCCCACATCCAGGCTGAAAGCTTACATGAAATATATGTGGGTAATAAAGAAATAAAAGAGCCTGTATGTCATTTCAATCCAGCTATTGCAAATCCAGTTATTCATCCTGCTCCAGGCTACTTGCATTGGTGTATATGAGAGTTATGATATTTGTACTGCATTTAGAGCAACTGCAGGGACAAATTTTCCCTAATTCTTTCTTCCAAATTTCATGTTCAACAACTGCCCAGAGAGAAGTTATTCACTCTCTTTCGATGCCCTTACTCTGGCCTATTCTGGCTGCAAAATCAAAAGGAAGAAAAAAAATAAAAAATAATGCTTTTGGGGTGAGTTGTGAACACTGCTTTGTCCATGAAATGCTTGGGGAATATCAAAGGAAGGGAAATATTTTAAATATTCCCATTTTGATGTTCCACTTAATAGGACTAAACTCCCTTTTATAATTAGGCAATTAACATTATTTTTTTATATTTAACTGTCTTTTTGCACTCAAGACAGGGTGTAAGGCAAGCAAAAGCACTACCTTTCCTGAAGCTGGTTAACAGTACCAGTGGAACAGATCTCTAATATGCATTCTCTTGCTGCTAACATCAATACCCACTCTCAGTGCACCCAGTGCTGAAGGAACTGTTGCTGTGTATGCTTTGAATGTATATAAGGGATGATTTATTTTCCTTTCTGCCTCTTTTTTCCTTCCTTTCTGTACTAGTTTAAAAAAAAAATGATATGAAACCACAGGATCAATGCTAATGTACCACATTCTGTTTCTGGCCTGAAAATATAAAATACAAAGAAATTCTGTTAAAGCTGCCAATTCCCTCCTTTGCCATGTCTGGGTGCTGCAGGGGGTGAGCCCAAGGGATGACCCATTCCTTGTGGTCACAGCAAGGATGCTCTGCACCAGCCTGACACATCCCCCTGCACACCTGTGCCACAGGAAGACCATGAACCATCCCTAAGGATATTTTTGTATGCTTTAATATATTCTGTATGTTTTCATGGCTAAGGCATTGGGAGGTAGTTGAAACAAGTCTATTTGATCATTTTCTTCAGTTCTGATAAAAAAGAAAAAAAAAAAACAACCCTCATTTGCTTTTGAGATGGACTACATTTGTTCCTTGTGTGAGTCTCATTCTGCATTAACAGCAAAAGGACTCTCTGAGCCCCCCTTCCTCCCCCCTCCAGCTTCTACAGTGGTATTCAGAATGGCAAAAAGGGAGTGTTTAATGAGGAAGCTCATTTCTAGTGCTATCATCATAATAATAGCAGTGATAATAATGAAATTAAGAGGAGACAAAAGATAAGAGGAAAGACTGGAGTAACAGCAACCAAATCAGGGTGTTACTGGATTCATCTGCCTTTTCCTTTTGTAAAGATGGTTAACCTAAAGAAGTAGCACAGATGAAAAACCAAGACTGAGGGTGGGTGGAGAAAGCAGTTTAAAAACTGTGCAAGCAGGGATGAAACAGCTTCTGCAAAGGAGGGTATAACACTAAATAGCTCCATTCAGCAGCAGAGAGAAAAGGAAGGGGTGAAGGGACGGGATGAAAGGGAAGACGAGAGCTGGTGAGAAGGCAAGGGGGGCACTGTGCACACATGGGAAATGGGATTTCTCCGTGCCTTCCCCTCCCACGCTGGGGCTGTGGCAGGGACAGCAGCAGGGATTTAAGGAAGATGCCCAGCATCTCTCTGTGCCCCCTGCCTTTCCCAGCAGGGCACGGAGGGAGGCGCAGCCGGACACGCTTCCCCAGACACACGCGCCTGCAGCCCCGTCATTTCCTCTGCCACATCCCATCCCTGCTCCCTGGCAGCACAACGTGCCCCTCATCCAGCACTCTGCCATTTCACCACAGACTTGCTAGAAAATCTGACTTTTCTACCTTTTTTTTTTTTTTTTAAATGAAATCTTCATCTAGAGGAATGGGTGATCTTGAGCTACTGCAGATTCTCCTGCTAATTATATCTACACTCAGCTTTCACATTCACAGCTCTAATGACAAACAGATCTGAGATATTTTTTTCTGTGTTCAATTTACCATTAGGCACCAAGGTTATACGTTTCCTTGACCTGCTCAACCCAGCCTAATATTAACAAATTGAGCATTTATGCGGGTTCCTTTCCAAGCATGAAGTTGATTAGGAATTTAGGAAATGCTGGTGATTTAAACATTAACCTTTCATGTAATTACTGACATAAACCAGAGCTATTAAGGTATTAGAAACAACTATTCAGAGCATATTCTACATTAAAAAACAAATCACATTTGGAGCCATGCGAAAGACTATCCATACCAGCCAATTTTTTTTTTTTTAAACAGCAGAAGAAAAACCTGGTGAAAGGAAAGGAGTAAGCACAGCCTACCTCTAAAGTTATGGAGAGGGAAGCAAGGCTATAAAAATAATACAGAAACCAAGCAACAGTCTTCTGCTGGCAAGACACAGCTTGTAATTGGGTGGGTGGCTGTGAAGAGCTGAGATGAATGCTGCAGAGCACTGTAATTTTATTGCACCCTGTCTGCTCTAAAGTGAACATATTTGCAATGAAATCTGTATTTCTGTGAGAACAGGGCATTTGGTTTTTTGGGTTATTTTGTTTGGTTTTTTGGTTTTGTGGAGTTTTTTGTTTTGTTTTTTCTTCCCTTTTTTTTTAATAAAGATCACGTCATTGTTGGCATTCAGGCACGATTCTTGAGGCTTTAAAGCAATTACTGTTCTTACTGGCCTTTGCTGGGGTGATAGCTGGGGTAGACAGTCAAAGGGAAGAGGCTGCACTGAAAGGAGTTTGAGCTCCAAGTCCCAGATTTGCATCACAAGAGAAGAAATTCGGTTAAAAATAAACATCAGCTTTTTACCTTTTCCTCCATCTCTCCTCTTCCTAAAAACCCAAATATGCACAAGGCTGATCAAAATCAGAGATAGGTGGCAGTGGCTAAAGGATTAATACTGTGTGCATCTGTGCTTGGCAAACAGCACCTACTATTCTGCTAAGGCACTTTTATTTTAAATCTTTTCCCTGCTCTCATATTCTTCACATCCTCACCATACACACTAACTACTGCCAGGAAGATGTCTTTCAGCACGGGTGCTATGGGAACATGACCAATTCCCTTTGATTTCTGAGCTAACAAAGACTAAATCCAAGATTTCAAAGGCAATAGGTAAGTAGAACAATCTACTTCATCACTGAATTATCACTTTTAGCACATCAGATTTCTCTGACTGGTGTGATTAAACATTAAGCCCAGTTATTCATTTATTACCAACTTTAATCTGGCCCTTTTTGCTGATGAGCCTTTCTCCTAAGAGCAAAACAGAGCATGACACCGGAGAGAGGGTTGAAAGTTGTACTTTTGGTAAAATCTAAGATTTAAAAAAACATACATGGAACATATCACATTATGATTTAAGGGCTGATCCAGTGAAAAAATGCAGCATATGTATAGCAGATCTTCCTGTAGTAGCACACCTCTGTACCCTAGTGGTTACAGTGAGGTATGAGCAAATATCCTCCTGAAAGCTGGGGGACTCAAACTGAAAACAAATTTCTGAATACCTTTCAGAATATATATTTTCCCTCTAATTTTTAACCCCTCTTACCCACTCTCACATTTTTCATTCCCAGAGCCTCGCAGGCAGGGTGAATCAAAAAACAAGAGGGGGAGGAGGAAGAGGAGAGCCCTGAAAATCCCAAAATAAGCTGCAAGAACAGTCCACAGCTATTGAATTCCTGAGGATTTGAGTATTTTCACAACTGTCAGCCCTTTGAAACACACCTGCCATCAACCCTCTTTGCAGGATGAGAGGTAAAGTGAGCTCCCAGGAGTAAACCTGGATCTGTCTCTGTGGTCCAGTGCCTCCCTGACAGTCTGGCTTGCTTAGAGAGCCTGGTAAATATTAAAGAATGTTAATAATAATGAGATAAACCATCTAGGGATTTTTTCTCCACTCTTTTTTTTTTTTTTTTTTTTAATTGGCTCCCTAATAAAGCTTATCTTGACAGAAAATTTTCTTCTCTGATCCACATTATTTCCCAATGCAATTTTTTTTCTGCAGCAAACAGGAATTTGTGGCTGCTGCTCAAAGGTTTGCAATCCTCATGCTAAAGAGGCCACTGGATGTCAAATGTTTGCCTTAATTCCATGTAAATGTCACTCCATATTGGACATTTTGTGTTTCTTTACCAGCAAACTCCACCTTCACAAACCTTCCCCTTGCACCATAACTCCCTTTCCAAACAGCCCAGAACCCGCTGCTCCTGTCAGATCAAATTCCCAAATAACAACTGGATGCCATGAATTTATTATGTAATTGCTGTAGTCTAATAAATTGGATGTGCATCCTATGGCCTGAAAGATGAAAAAAAATCATAGAGACAGAGAACAAGCAGAGGAATGCAGCTGACATTCTCCCTCTGGGGAAAGTCACAAAACAAAATCACTGCACTGGGACAGTGCTTGAGGAAGGTGGAGGGCACAGAGCACCAGCTGAGAAAAAAGGGGGGTTACATGGGATAGAGGAAATCAGTGCTAAAAAATAGAGGGGGGAAAAGTAAAGGGCACAGGGCCCATAACAGATAAATCAGAAAGAGATTTAGATGATGACCAACACAGCTGATCCTTACCAGGGGATAACAAAGCTATGTGTGATTTTTGATGAAAAAATGAGCCTATATAAGCCTGCATCTGCAGTGGGAAACAGAAATCCACGAAGGCCCAGGGAGCTGAACCCTGGGCTTATTTCTCTGTCCATCTTGGCTTTGTCATGAGTGGCTTTTTGGTAAATTTTTAAAAAGAAATTTGCTTTTTTATTGCTGTCATGCACAGAACTGGACCCATGGAGATTGTGCTTTTGCTTCGTGGGGAGTATGCTAAACCAAAAGTTGTTTTCTTGATGGGTGGCACTTCTTAACTGAAGCAAACCTTCTTATATTGCTTTGTATGTCTATTTCCCTGATTCTATTAACTTTTGGAATTACATTAGGTTATTCTAGCTGGCAGAATGAAGAACTTCCCAAAAAGTTCCCTAAGAAGTTTTATGAAGTTACACTGAGTATCTTTGTTAATAAGAAGAGTTGAAAACTGTTTTTTTCCCCCTGTGGTTCTCTTTTCCCACCATGTAGGATACTCCAGCCCCAATCTGTCAGTTTTCATTAGCACAAGAATCAAACTATGGCCATTAATGAAAACTCTTAATGAGGAGTTGGTAAGTCCTGAAAATCAAACTTGAAACAAACAAGCTAAAATCTGTGTCAGATCTATTGTTTGTAGGTACTAGCAATTGGGAAATGAAGGACTGTGTAAAGCACTAGGGAATTTAAAACAACAGATCATATCTGGACTTTTGAAGAGCTTTTGACAAGATATTCAGTTTCCCATAAATAAGACAAGCTCCATTGTCATAGAAAACTAGGTAGGAACTCAAAAATACAGCAGCCTTTTATTCATACAGGGGAAAAAATGGAGCACAGTGTGGTCTGAGGGCAGGGACTGCTGAATCATCTCAGCTATGATCAGGAAATAGATGGCATTTTTCAAATGACAGATTATTTATATTGTGAAAAATAATGAAAATCATGTGGATGTGCAAAGGGACTTCCAAAGGCTGAAGCTTATATAAACTTTGATGGATGAAAATCTGAATTGTCAAATACAAAGCAAAGGACAAGATATAAAGGAAACTGTTCATCCATGCCTGGGTGATGTAAGTTATAGGCAACAATTGGATAACTGTCTTCCAGGGTATTGCATTAAAACCTCTGCCCAGCGTGCAGAGAGGGGAAAAAAAGGAGGAAAAAAAGAAAAGTGGAATAACATCTCAAATGGAACAGCTCTCAAGAAATTAAATGGTGAGATATAAATCACTCCTATATCTTCAGCTAGAAAATTCTGTTAAGGCTAAGTTGGAAAAGGATCTAAGTGCCAGATAAGGATGAACTCCTGCCAGGTGAAAGGATGAATGATTTGGGGAAGTTTGCGAGGAGGGAGGCGAAGAACCGGGACCTACAAGCGCGGCAGGAGAGCAAAACGTGGATCCACCCCCCCTCTAGTGGCCAGTCCCCACCAGCTGCTGCAGAAACCACCCAAAGCACTGGCCAGCAGCTTTAAAACCAGCACACGCCCGTCGTTCTTTATTCCCCGTTCAGTTTTATGTTGCTTCACCGTACATTATTATTTGCTCTTCCTCATTAAACTGCACTCCTGTGTTGTTTCTTGTCATCACTCAGCGCACAAGCTGTTGTGCAGATGGTTTTTTTTTTTCCCCCTACCTGCCTGCAAGAAGAGGATACAGAGTGTGACAGGGGCCATGCATACCCTGGCATCAGGAACAATCATAAAATTTAAAAAATAACATTTGGAACTCACTGTACAAGACATCACCGATGCAAAAAATAGGCATTAAAAAACAAGGAACAGTTGTACAGAAATGGGAACATGGAACTAATTTAGTACATACATCCCTAAAACTTTTTAGATTAAAAAGGATTCTTCTTTAGGAGCAGCATCTGTGACAGGGCATATCATGCAGTAGATTATTTTTTTATTTTTAAATTTCTTACTCATGTACCAGTCACTGAATTTCTGTGTTTCCAACCAACCTGCACACCTGGGGAAACTGAGGCTGGGTGAACCCTTCTCATCCCCACGTTCTGAACACACACAGGTTATTCTTGGTTGCTTACTCCTTCCTCTGCTCTGTAGGACATGCACTAAAACTGGAAGAATCCCCATTTTTACGATTTTTTCTGAATAATCCAATGTATCAGACCATTTTCTGCTGCTGTTCTTTAAGAATCTACCCTAGAGCACTTTGTGGAGAGGAGAGGAGATGCTGAGCTGGGTGCATTGAGAGAAGTTCAGCCCTGTTTGTGGTTGAGGTAACACCAAACACTTTGTCAGAACTGGGTGTTTTGTTAAACCTGCACATTCTACCCAAAAAAAGAAGAAGAGAACAGAAGAAACCTGGAGCAGAAGTGAACATCCTTCAGCTGAATCTATTGCATCCTCAAGCTATTAAATTCCAGGGTACCAGGCTGTGCTTGTAGGGCAGATGAGAAGTCACAAGGAGTTAAATTAGCCTCTGGTAAAAATCTTTCCATCATTTCAATTTTTTTTCAATCCCTGCTTCGAATGCCACCCTTACTAGTGATTTTTTAAGATGCAGCAGGTAAATTTATCTATTGATAGGGAGAAATATTAACCCTTTCTACAAGTGATTTGCTAAGAAATTGCCTAAGAATGTATTTTTAATTAAAGCTTGTAAGACACTATGCACTCTTGTATGTGTTTTAATAATTAAAGCAGGGCAGCTGCCCTTCTATAAATTATTATGAAATTACCTGTTGATTATCTAAGATGGTGCCTTGTTGTATCCCTATGGTGGCTACGATGGAGTTCAGAGCACTCTTAATTTAATTTTACTAATTAACTTGTTCAACTGAAACTGAAAAATAAAATCACAAACAAGGCACATTTTGACTTCTCGCATCTGAAATTTAAAGAACAAACCCATATTCAATGTGTCTTAATAATGTGAGCTTGTTAAAAATAGTCAGACAACAGATTATTCAAAAGATTTGTATATAATGATACAAGCAATTTGCTCTTCTATTACCAAATTAATTAATTACTGGCTGAAATCAAGGAAAGTTTGACAGTCCATTTCTTATTGCTGCCATTCCAGACAACTCTTTTATTCATATTATGCCCTTTGTCAAGAGAAATTCAAAAATGAGAATGTAAGGAACTGCACAGACAATTTTAAAAAATTACCAAAGGCACTCGAGCACTGTGGGCATGGACATAAGTATCAGGGAAAGTTTCCAGGGAGTCCTAAAGAAAGCTGAATCCCTCCTCCATAAGGACAGAAATCCAGGTGATCCACCCATGACATCTATGTTTCCATCAATACTTGCAGAGAATCCTGTACATATTTCTGACACTTACAGAAAGGATTACAAGTGAGAGATTTGGGGTGTTTAGCTGAGCATCTCACACTGGGTGGGGATTTTTTACCTATTGGGTTATGCAGTCATAAACTTCATTTTATACAAGAAATTAATATCTTCATCCATACAGCTTCTCCATCTTACTCTGTCAAATTTATTTTTTTTTAAATTTCCTGTATTTCTCTTTACAGCTGACAAAAGGCAAACCCTAATTTTTTATAGGGTCATGTGTTGCTAGACGTAAAAAAAATGGGCTTCTTCAGACTGACAGCCAAGTGGCCAAGTGTAATCTGTGATTTTCCTTGTATCTCATTACTGGAGTAAATCAAGTGACAGGTTCCAGACTAATTTGTCACTTATTAATTACAATATAATTTTTTCATTCTAGATAATACATTTTATGGAGTACCAGAAGCAGTTTTTTAGTATTAAAGTTATCACAAAGTCTTTACCAAATATCTGCTACGATTAAAAAAAAAACAAAAACAAAATACCAAAAAACACAAAACCCAGAAAACATTCAATCATAGTTTCAATGACAGATCACTTTACCTTTCTATAAAATGAAATCTTAGAAGCTGCTTACGTAAACTGAACAATAACTGAATTACTTTAACCACTCTAAGAATTAAAACTATGGATGCTTTCTCCCCATACACTGAAACCAGGCATGCCAATGATTTACCACAAGGAAGAAAACCTTAAAGCAAACTCTTCTGAGAAGGCTTTTCATATTCTCAAACAAGACCCCTCTTCAACAACTTCAATTATTTTCATTTTCAACCAAACTTTTTTACCTTTCTGTAGCATTCAAAGTGACAAGAACGTGTCAGAAGTGACAACGAGCTCTGAAAAGCAGCAAAGAGTAAAATCTCCAAGCAAGGTCTGGGTTCTGTTTGAAATTCTTGCTGCTTTTAGTGAAAAAACCAGGAAAACCAAACCCTAAACGTTCTGCTAACCACCTGCTTCAGCCCCCTGGTGTGCCTGACAAATCACTCACAGCACAAAACCAGCCCTGCCCCAGCTGCAGCTTTATAACACAAATGATGTTCACCTGGACACATCAGGATTGTTTGCAACCAGGAATTTATTGGTGGAGCAATTTATTTTTCTTTTTAAATAGCATTCCTATTTGCCCCTGCTTCAAGAGTTTTATCTAATCTATAGCTAAGCTTGGATGAGTTTGTTTTCTCCTTCCAGGAGTTAAAAAGAGAAAGTTTCTGTACATGGCAGATATTATCTGTTAAGTTTCTTCTTTGTGTATCCTCTGCTTCCAGAGGATTAAAGCAGGAATTTTGTCACTGAAAGAATAGGAAAAAAGATTTCAGATGTAGCAATCTTGTAAAACCCTGAGCTCAGAAAAACATTTGCAATGCCACCAAGAAGGAAAAATAATTTCCCAAATTGTCCCAAGTCTCTTCCTACAGAGATTAAAAGCACAATGATGCACCTCCTACATGACTCCTTTCAACTGCTTGCAGGAACAGGCCAGCTCCCATTCCCTCCCTGTGAGATCAGGCTCAGGATTATTTCACACCTGTCTCTTGGTTCCTGTATTTGTCATGTAAGACATTTTTTGCAAGGTGAACACAAGTTATTTTATTCAGTGGTGTGAAAAAAAAAAAGAAAAAATCCAAGAAAGAACCACTCCTTGCTGCATTAGTCAGGTTTCCATCACTATGAAGTAAAGCATCAATTGGGATGAAAACTCTAGAAATCCCTTTTTTTTTTTTTAAATTCTTGCCAACTACATAATTACGCCTCAGATGATTTTGTGCCAGGTGGTTTGGCTAACAGATGGAATGGTATATTTGTTCACTCTTCATAAACCAACCTCCTTTCAAGAGCCTGTGAGCCAAAAGTATCTAAATTATTGATTGGCAGTTATATATGCCTAATAAGTAATTAAACTAGCTACAAATTGCAGTGACTCCTGTGAGCACTTAAAAAAAATCATATAGAAAATACGTGATTGTGTCTTTCCAGTAACATTTTTAAATCACAGCAGATAAAAATATTGGTGTGAAATGATCACTATAGACAAAAGAGCTTTGGGAGGAAGCATAGAGAAATATCTTTAGAAATATCTAAAGCAGGACACCTCATTACAGGGATCCCTGGGCTGAGAGAGGGACCTGTGGGAACATCAGGAAGTTCAGCAGGGCCAAGTGCAGGGTCCTGCCCCAGAATGAGACAATCCCAGGCACAAGCACAAGGCTGAGTGGAGAGTGGAGGGAGAGCAGCCCTGGGGAGAAGGATGTGGGAGTGCAGGAGGGTGAGAGCTGCACATGCCTGACCCAAAACCTCCCAGGGGCTGATCCCCCAGAGTGGGCAGCAGGGAGGGGATTCTGCCCCTCTGCCCTGCTCAGGTGAGACCTCACCTGCAGAGCTGCCTCTGACCCAGGGATTCCCAATGTCAGGACTTGGAGCTGCTGGAGGGAGTCCAGAGGAGTCCAGGAAATGCTCCAGGGGTTGGAGCCAGGCTGGGAGAGCTGGGGGTGCTCACCTGGAGAAGGGAAGGCTCCAGGGAGAGCTCAGAGCCCCTTCCAGAGCCTAAAGGGGCTCCAGGAGAGCTGGAGAGGGACTGGGG
>JANRGV010000084.1:66712358-66735929 GCA_024734035.1 Alethe castanea
TTTTTTTTTTTTTTTTTTTTTTTTTTTTTTTTTTTTTTAAAAAATCCTGTGAGGTCCGAGTGGAATAACAGGGTTTCATTGGGAGGTCTGGGGCACTGATTTTAGGTGAACACCATTTGCTGCCAATGCACAATCCCAGCAAGGAAAACTCATCACCACATAATCCTTGAAATGCACCAAGTTTGTGGGAATAGAGCTGGTTCTGATGTGTCCCCACTTCAGTGGTGTCTGTAAGGGGAATAATTCTGGTAAAGTTTCTCCAGAGGTTGGTAAATGGTAGAACAGAAATGCTGCCATGCAGGGGCAATTTGCAGCGATTTGTAAAACCTCTGGAGGCCAGGAAAACACTGAAACTCTGTTCTAGTGAGAGGAGAAGGCTGGGATAACGCTCCCATGGGAATTCTGAGAATTGCACACTGGGGCTGAGGCTGGACAAGCTGGGTCAGACGAATGAGGCAGAAAAGCTTTAGCTGGGGCTCTGTCCAGCCACCTTACACACAAATGCCTAAAGTTCATCAAGTTTCTCCTGAACAGTGATTACAATAATTATAACACAGCCACACATCCCTGCTGCTGGCTGCGTGCCCTCCACACTCATCCCACTGCCATTCAAATGGCAATTTGAATTTGAATAATTTGAATTCGGCTTTCTAATGCAGGTAAACAAAAGGAACGCCCTTGTTGGGTGGCAGCCCCTGCCTGTTTCTAATGGCTTTGGCAATTACTGAGATGGATGGGCTTGTGGGAGAGGGGCTGGGCTGGGAAATGGAGGCTGGGGATGATGGATGCTGAGGCCTGAGCTGGTTCTTTTCTCCCTGCACAGCTCCTGCAGCCCCCAGGAGGATGGGGAGATGCAGAGCTGCCTCCTTCCCAGCTGGGCTGAGCTGCCCCGTGCTCAGCAGGGCTGTTCTGAAGGACAGCTTGTCATTGTCACCCAGTGCTGCAGGTCCCTCTCAGTGTTTTCCCTTGGAGCCTGTGGCTGTCCCATGACCACCCTGACCTGGCATAGGTACCCAGATTTGCTGTGGCTGCCCCTGGATCCCTGGCAGTGCCCAAGGCCAGGCTGCACATTGGGGTTGGAGCACCTGGGACAGTGGGAGGTGTCCCTGCCATGGCAGGGGTGGCACTGGGGGGGATTCTGGGTCCCTTCCATGCCATCCCATCCCAGGATTCCCTGACTCTCTTTGTCCCCAGGCTTTCCCAGCAGTACATCCTGATTCCTTCCTGAACACCTGGCTGAGTTTAACCTCAGACCCAGAGCAAGGCCACAGCTCAGCTGCCAAACAACAGAGCCAAGATCTCCAGGGATTTCCTGTCCTAAATCCAGCCCAGACCATGTGGGGTAAGCACCATCCCTCATTTCCGAGCTCTGCTGCTCCCTTCGTGCAGCTCCAGCCCAGTCTGGGCATTTTGTCTCAGCACATCTTGGGTGGGACTGGTTAAACCCTGCCTAACTCAGAAATCCCAACTGGAGAGAGAACTCTCACTTAGAGAGAGTTGGGTAAAAGTAAAACGTTGTAGAGTGTGAGGATCTCACCTGTACTGTTTGTAAGGCTGGGGAATCCATTTGGAAGATGAATGATTCAATATTAACACCCCTCACCCTGTGAGCAGAAGTGGGTAATGTACAGCACAGGCACAGGCTCTGCCTGCCCCTGCAGCCTGAACTGCCAGTGTTTATTTATTGCCAATATCACCAGCAGTGTCCTGAGCCTGCGTCAGGCTGCTGCTCACAAACCACGGGAATGTTTCTAGATGAAATAGAAGATGGATAAAAAGGATCTTTATCCTGTCAGTTTGATGAATAATTACAGGATGGCAGCCACTAAAGAGCTGTGCTTGATGCAGGTTTCACCGGCAGACTTCGGGCTGACAGAGAAATGGGGTTTTTTACTGGATTAACAAAAGCTGTGTTTACAATCCAAAAATTGACTGGATGGCCCCAGTCCTTTATAGGGGTATTAATGCACGTTTAATTCAAATATATGGCATTGATCTGGGTTTGCTGAATGTAATGGAGCTCCCAGCACGGTGGGGCTCTGAAAGGCTCAGACTGCAGCTCTTTGCCTGGCTCCACGCTTCCCAAGTCTGTTTTTCTGCAATTAATGACAATCTATGAGCTCCCCTCGGCACTGCCATTGGAAATCAGTGCCTGTGATGAAGCTGTGCCACACACACCCCTTTGGGGACACATCTCCAGCCTCGTGCTGTGCCTGTGTGGGTTCCTGGAGCTCCTCTGGGTGGTTGAACGCTGAGATCCCGATCTGCACCCCCAGAGATCCCAGCTGAAATGGAATCCTGGGAATGAGCGTGTTTGGAATCACTCTGTTCTGTAGGGAAGGGCTCTGTGCAGGCAGGGACTAAAACCACACCGGTTCATCCCTGGAGAGTGGGAGAGCACAGTGGGCATGGGACAAGGGGCAAAGCCTTGAGCTGCAGGAGGGTTTAGAGTCTGGATCAGGAAAAATCCCTCCCTGGGAGGGTGGGAGGCCCTGGCACAGAGCAGGGGTGGCTGCCCCACCCCTGGGATGTCCAAGGCCAGGTTTGGAGCACCCTGGGGCAGGGGAAACCCCAAGACTGGCCCCATTTGTGTTCCTGAGTGCTCTCACCCCTCAGCTCTTCGCTGAGCTCAGGGCTTTGCTCTCAGGGAACAAAATCTGCCGTCACCAGAGGAGAAGGAATTGGGGCAGAAAGCCCCCAGCAAAACCTTGAGTGATGTGCTAAGAGCCTCCTCACTTTTTGGAGCACGTTTTGTTTGGAAATTAGCCCGGAAAGTGCATCTGCCCCGGCAATTTACACCTCATTGGCTAAGCCTAAGGAGGGAGGAAATGAAGGTGATTAATTAAGGAAAAATAAATTAGTCTCGCTTTGTGTGAACCATGGCTGATTTGCCTTTGTAGAGAAAAGCTGCTGGGGCTGGTTTGGCCTGGGTTCTGAACCAGCACCCGAATGTGTGTGAGGCACTGGCAGGGAGCAGCTCTGGAGCTGAGCAGGGCTTTGCTGGGGAAGGGAAATGTGCAGTGCAGCTCAGAAGGGCTCTTCCCCCGTGCTGCCATTTGTCTTCCCATAAGGTTTTGTTCTCACTTCATTCTGTGCTAAGGTTGATGCTAAATTTGCTATTTTTGAAATGCGAGAGTCTAAAGGAAAGTTAATCCCTGAAGGTGGATAAAACTTTCCTGAAAGTATATTTATTTGGGGAAAAAAATCTTCTAATGGCATTTGGGCTCTGGGTGGGATTCTTTAAGCCAGGAGCAAATCAAGACAAGTCTGGTGTGTCCTTGGCAGCGACTGAGGGGCGATGTTCCTTTGTGTGAGCCCCTCAAGCCATGGCAAGCAGGGGTCCCTGGTGCTCCTGTGCCCACCTGAACCCCCATCCCAGGGGCTCTGGGGGGCTCTAACTCAGTTGGTTTGTCTGAGCAGCCCCCTGGTAACTCCTGATCTCCTGTGCCTCACTGCCCTGAGGCACCAGCCCTGACATTGCAGGGGTGAGGGTGTTTTATTCCTAAGAAAGCACTCGCAGTCTCCTCTCCTTCTTTTAGATTTTAATGGGGCTGCATTCTGTTGGTGGTTGGTTATTCTGTGCCCCTCATTACAGGGAAAAATCTCCTTTGGAGGATGCATCCAGGCTCTCCTTTGTGGGACACCAAAGGTTTGAGTTCATTTTGATATGTCAGAGTCAGAAAAAAAAAAAAAGAAGTTAGGAAGATGAAAAGATTTACGACCATCTCCTTTGGACTTTGCTGTGCCTTCAGCAGCAGCATCTTTATTGGCTCCAGGAGGAGGAAAATATTCTTTGAGATAATGAGACTGGCAACTTAAATCTAAATATTGTGGCTTTAGCTTGGAGCAGGGCAGAGCTGGCCCCATGCACACGCTGGCATTTTCAGTGCCTGACCCTCAAATCCACGAGAGAAAACCTCGAGGTCACCCTTGGGTGGGAACCAAGGGATGCCCTGGGATGGGGAGAGGAGAAAACTTGGAGCTGACCAAACCTTTTGAAGTTAATTTTGCTCTAGCTAGACTGAACCTTGTTTAAAAACCAGTCAATTAAGGTAACAGGCAGCACATTCTCGTGCCAGGGAGAGCCATAAACGAGCAGCACAAAAAAGAGAAGTATTTCCTCTGCGAAGCCACTTAGATGAAGCAGATCAATAAGGCACCTGTATCAGGGGAAAACAGCCACCAGTGACTCAGAGCTGCTGGGTTTGAACAAATCCTTGGGCAGATGGGCACAGACAGAGCTGCTCTGGCTGCTGGAGCTGCCCCTGCCCCTGGCAGCGCTAATTGCTGTCACAGCAGCGAGGGCTGCTGGGGAAGGGGCACAGGGGACACAGCCTTGAGGTGACAAAGGACAGAGGAGCTCAGGAGCTGTGTGCCATGCCATGGATTTCATAGCCAGCCTCCACTCTGGCTGTGGGACTGGGAAACTCCATCTCTCACCACATCAGGCACTGTGGAGGGAACCCCGGGGCTGAAAATCCATCTCCAGCTGGGCTTCAGCCTGGAAATGTGGGACAGGCAGTGCTTCAGGTGCAGGGTTCATTGCTGTGACCCTGCCAGGCCTGGGGGTGCCAAGGAGGGCATTTGGGGACAGCAGCCCCAGCTTGGGGCAGTGGGATGGTGCCAGCAGCCCCAGTTTGGGGGCAGTGGGATGGTGCCAGCAGCCCCAGTTTGGGGGCAGTGGGATGGTGCCAGCAGCCCCAGCAGCAGCCCCAGCATTTCCCAAGGAAAGCCCATTTCCAAGCAGAGCTTGGCCAGGTGCTGCTGCTCCTTTCTCACTTCCCAGAGGAGCTGCTGGCAGTGTGGGGTCTGAGCTCACCCCTTTGTGCCCCTGCCAGCCCCTGTGGCTGAACCAGCCCGAGCTGGCAGGGGCTGCAGGAGAGGGGCAGGGGCTGCAGGAGTGAGGGGAAGGCACTCAGGGAAGCAGAGCTGGTTTTCACTCAGGGAAGCAGAGCTGGTTTTTTCTCCTCTGCTCTCCAGCTCTCCTCAGGATTACAAGAGCTGCTGTTTGTAAAACAAACAAGGGCATGTTCAGGTGTGAGTTCCCTGTCCTGGGGCTCTGCAGCTTCACTCCCAGTCAGGCAGGAGCAGAGAAGCTCCAGGGAGAGCTCAGAGCCCTTCCAGGGCCTGAAGGGGCTCCAGGAGAGCTGGAGAGGGACTGTTGACAGGGATGGAGGGACAGGAAGGTGTCCCTGCCTATGGCAGGCAATAGCTGACCTTACAGGATCCTTAAAGGATCTCTTCCAAGCCATCTGGCTCTGTTCCTTCTGCTCTGCAGCCCAGCCTGAAGAGATGCAGAATTTTTTTCCATCTGACTTCTGCTAAACAAAATTTGATGGCAATAGTGCATCAATAAGCTCGCAGGGTTTGTGCTGAAGATGCTTGGCAGAGCTGAATGATTCCTTGGGGGGATTGCTCTGCACTTTGCAGCCTCCTCCACGAATCTCTCCTGGGGCTTTGAAGGGAGAAGCAGCGAAGGGGGAGGTGGGATTTACCCATCAGCAACTTTATCAGTTACTTCCAAAGCCATTCAGAGGAAATGTTTTATAGGTGGCTCTGTTATCTGCTACTCCATCTTCTTATTACAAGAAATTTCTTAGCAGGATGTTTTAATATCACTTTCTCTTTGCTTATCAGGAAATCTAACACTGGGCAAACAGGCCCCAGCTGCTTGGTGGGGTTTATCTGAGCTCAGAAATGCAGTGTAATAACAGATCTTTAATAATGCAGCACGGGGCTGTGCCTGGCTGATTTATAAACTTCATGGCTGCAGCAAGTCCCAGCTAACAGGGATTTACTGCTCCCTGTGCATCCCAGCAGCGCTGGGGGAGCAGATGGGGAGCTGCAGGAGCATCACCGTTATTTCAGCAGGGTTTGGGATAAATCTGTCCTGGGATCTGAGCCCTGCCTGCGGGCCAGGCAGAGCCTGCAGACAAGGAATAAACCACGAGGGGAGAGGCAGCTGGGGAGGGGCAGGACAGCTCTGGGCTGTCTGTTCAGAGCTCAGTGCCCAGGAACTTCTCCTGTCCTCCCTAAACCTCCTCCCTTTTTGATGCTAACCCCCAAGAACTGGGCTTAGCAGTGGCACACAAATGCCAGCACCCCTGGAGAGGCCATTTGGGTCCTCTGTGCCTTGTTGGCCTGGGCTGGCCCCCTTTGGAGCCCTTCCACAGCCTGGTCCCACCCCAGAGAGCTGCCAGGGCAGCACTGCCCCTGCCTGGCCAGAGCCCAGCTGGGGGAGGCTCTGGGGGCACAGAGGGGTCACCATGCCTGAAAAATCCTGGAGGGGTTTGGGGCACAGAGGGGTCACCATGCCTGAAAAATCCTGGAGGGGTTTGGGGCACAGAGGGGTCACCATTCCTGAAAAATCCTGGAGGGGTTTGGGGCACAGAGGGTTCACCATTCCTGAAAAATCCTGGAGGGGTTTGGGGCACAGAGGGGTCACCATTCCTGAACAATCCTGGAGGGGTTTGGGGCACAGAGGGGTCACCATTCCAGAGAACACTGGAGGGGTTTGGGAAGAGGCTTTGGAGCAGCTCTGGGCTAGACCTGGTAGAGCCTGGGGAGCTCCAGGAGCTCCTTCTCACTCCAGCCTTGCTCTCCAGAATTCCAGCTCCTCAGTTTTACAGAGCCTGAGTGCTCTGAAGGTGTGCAGCCAGCTGGGCTCTGCCTGTGGGATAATCCATCACGCCTGTGACTCTGCTCCCCACAGTGATAACAGCTCCAGATGGCACCGAGGCACTGGGGGAGCTCCTGCCCTGGAGTGGCAGAACATCCTCAATATCAGCTTTGAACGTGGCACATCCAGTCCTTCCAAGAGGAGGTCACTGAGGTGAAGGGGTTAAATGTGATGCCAGGCCGGGAGATCTCAAGATCTTGGGCCTTTTCCATCTGAAAGGAAGGGAAGCTGCAATTGGAGGTTCAGGATAAACAAGGATTTGGGGGTTTTCCTGTAAGGAGCTTTTAAAACACCTTGGGTTGTGTTGAAGCATTTGTACAAAGTGATGAGTGGGGAGGTTTGTCAACATCTCCAGTCTCAGCTGCCTTCAAAACCCAAATGTCAGAGCCAAGAAAAACACTGTGAGAATTGGCTGAAAACTTTGAACTTTTCACGGGGAAAGAAAGCAATGACGACATTATCTACAAATTCTCTTAAAAGAGATATTCCCAGGGCTCTTGAGAAGGAGGCTGGAGCAGAAAGGAGTTAACTGCTGAGGGGGTGAGCTGAGCGTTTAAACAGGCTGGGACGAGAATTCTTCATCCACCTCTTCTCATTCTTCAAATGAACAAATGGCAGAAATCTCCGTGTAGTGGTTTTCAGCCCATTATTCTCGCCGGTTGTCAGGGCAGCTGCTCGCTCAGTTACAGAGCAGGGGAAGGGCTGGGCTCGCTCTAAAGGGCAGCCTTTCACTTCTTCTGTTCCTGCTGCCACTTCCAGGGAGATAAGGAAAATGAGGTTCTATTTTTCCCTGTGAATACCTGTTTATCCTCGTTGTCATGTCTCTGCTCTGAACCCTGGGGATGCAGTGGGAGGATTTCTCTCGCTCCTCCTGGGGCTGTTGCACAACTAAATCTCAGCAGAAGGCAGAGGGTTCTGGCACAGCCTCCTCAGCTCCTGTGTGTCTCTGCGGGGAAAAATAGAATTGTGGAGTCAGGGAGCTTGGAAAAGACCTCGAGGATCATCACAGACAGGCAGGGGCTGGGCAGGGGGGTCAGGCTGAATTCGTGGAGTCATGGAATGGTTTGGGTTGGAATGGACCCCAAATCCCACCCAGAGCCACCCCTGCCATGGCAGGGACACCTCCCACTGCCCCAGGGGCTGCAACCTGACCTGGGACAGTTCCAGGGGTCCAGGGGCAGCCACAGCAAATCTGGGAATTCCATCCCATCCCTCCTCACCCTCCCAAGGAACAATTCCTGCCCCAAACCCCATCCCAGTCTAATCTCTGGGTCACTCCTCATGCAGACACCTTGCTGGTGGCTCTGCCAGCATTTCCTCAGGCACGTGCCTGCTGCTCTGCCCTGCCCAGCCCCAAACCCCTCTCCTGCTCCTTGAAAGGCAGTTTTATGCCCTTGGTTCCAGCAGGAGGGCTCGTTCCCCCTGCTAGGTTGGCTTTTCTCTCAAATACATGGTTGAGAGCTTTAATCTGCTGCAAGCAGGTGCCACTGCAGGTGAGCTCTGCTAAGAGCATATGTTTAATTATGCTGCTGAATTCAGAAAAAGCTGTTATTTTAAAAAACTTCCCTTAATAGTCAGGGTAAGCGTTGGCAGCCAAACATTCTCAGCTGCAGATGTATTCAGCTTATTATTTCACAACAAATTTCAGACTTGCAAAAATATTGAAGGAGCTTAAGTACAAAGGAAAAATTAGAGAGGTTTCATTCAGGGAGCTGTGGTCAGCTCCCAGAATCCCTCAATTCCCAGGAACTGAACTGAACAGAGAAGCCTCAGCCCTAGAGGGAAATCTGGGATGAGAAGCTCTGGGTAAGTGGCTTTGAGAGATCAAAGAATGAAGGTGTGTGTGCTTGAAATCAAAGAAGCCACGGATTGCTGTCCCCAGGTGCCACAGCCACAGGTCTGTTCAATCCCTCTGGGGATGGGGACTCCCTGGACAGGCTGTGCCAGTGCCTGAGCACCCTTCCAGGGCAGGAATTCTCCCAATCTCCAATTTAAACCTCCCGTGGCACAACTCCAGGCTGTTTGCTGCAGTCCCCTGGGAGCAGAGCCCGGCCCCACCTGGGGGCAGCACCAAGGCTGGAGGGGTCAGGAGCTGGGGGACAGGACACCCCTCCATCCAAACTGGAATTTCCCATGGTTTTCTGGGAAACAACAACTCACAACTGACTGTCTCAGAGAAGTGTGGGTCTGTGATCCCCAGACAGGCTATGGAAGGGGCAGGAAGGAGCCTTTGGAAGGAGCAGACAGCCTTTGGAAAGAGCAGAAAACCTTTGGAAGGAGCCTTTGGAAGGAGCTTTTGGAAGAGGCAGGAAGGAGCCTTGGGAAGGAGAGGGAAGCCTTTGGAAGGAGCCGTTGGAAGGGGCAGGCAGCCCACGGTGGGAGTGCTGCATCAGGATCCCATCCCAGCTGCAGGGAAGGCTCTGCTGTGCATCACTGCAGACTCAGTGACTTCAGGGGAGTTTTATTTACGGGTAAATAATCCTCAGCACCGAGCATTAATCTCAAAGCAAGGGCTTTGCTTCCACATTTCCTGCTATTGTGAGATGAATGCCAGGTAGGATGCACTGGAGAGTGCTGGAGCAGCCTGCAAGTGTCTGGGTTTGCAGTTTGCAGCCACAGCTGCGCTCCCAGAGCTCTCCCCAGGCACATTTCCTGGGAGCCCTGGCTGTCTGGGAGTTCAGGCTGTAACAGCCAGGTGCAAATCCGAGGCGATGTTTCCGCTGTCTCCTCTCCTGCTGAATTAGAGCCCTCTAATGATGCAGCACTAAATCCATCCTGAAGGCTTCCAGCACGCTGGGTTTCTCTGGGAAGTGTTGAATCATCACACCAGAGGAGTTTTGCTGGAGCACAGGAGGTGATTGTGCCTCTCTGGGTGTCAGTGACCTCCCTGCTCCCAGGTGATCCAATATCTGCTGGACTGTTTGAAGGGAATTGGAGCAGGGCAGGGACTGAGCCAGGAGCTCTCCCTGCACAGGAGGCAGAGCCCAGCCCTGAGCAGAGAGCAGGGAGAGCCTGGAATCTCCTCCCTGGGGACATTCCTGGCCACAATGCCATGCCCTGTGCTCTGGGGTGACCCTGCTGTCCCTTCCAGCCTGACCCAGCCTGGCATCCTGGCAAAACCAACACTGCCAGCCTGCTTGGTGGGAATCCCCTTCCAGTGCTGCTTTCCAGGAGAAGGTGTCACTAAAATGCCTGTGTGTGAGCAAATATCCCCATTCAGGCTGCTCCTGCCTCCTGCTGGGAAATGCCCCCGTCTCCATCCCAAACCCCTCACTGCTGAGCTCACCCCTCTGAGGAAAGGCAGTCAGAGTGGGCTCTAAACCTGTATGCAGCTCCTGTTGGAACTTCTGATGCTCCCAGTGCCCGGTGTGCAGCAGTTTCATTGATTCTCAGCCCAAATCAGCAGTGGGGCACCACTCCCACCCTGGCACCAGTCCCCACCAGTCCTGGGAGGTTTCCACCTCTCACAGACCCGGAGGTCACTGCTCCCACACCCCCACGCAGAGATTTGCTGGGCATTAACCTGTCCCAAAATGTCTTTTAACTAGAAATCTACTCATTTACCTCTGTAGTGTGATGTGACATTTGCTTGATCCTGGTAAAATAGGGAAGAGTTCCAGCGCTGCATCGAGCGAGGGGTAAATTATTCATATGCAGCGCCTGGAAATCTTTACATTGGTTTCCTGAATCGGAGGCACCGGGAGAATTGGAAACCTCAGCTAATACCCTTGTAATAATGTGTCACCCTGGAAGGAATTAGAGCTCGGATTTTGTCACTTTTCAGCACTTTCTGCGAGCGCTGCTGCTCGGGAGGCTCTGAACTGGCAGAGGGAAAGCTCCTGGTGGAGACTGCAGGGCAGGGAATGGTGTGGGAATAGTGCAGGGCAGGGAATGTTGTGGGAATAGTGCAGGGCAGGGAATGTTGTGGGGAATACTGCAGGGCAGGGAATGGTGTGGGAATAGTGCAGGGTAGGGAATGTTGTGGGAATAGTGCAGGGCAGGGAATATTGTGGGAATGGTTGGGAGGGACCCCAAATCCCAGCCAATGCCCATCCAGACACCTCCCACTGTCCCAGGTGCTCCAGCCCCAGTGTCCAGCCAGGTCTGGGGCACTGCCAGGGATCCAGGGGCAGCCACAGCAAATCTGGGAATTCCATCCACACCCTGCCAGGGAACAACTCCTGCCCAAAATCCCATCCAGCCCTGCCCTCTGGCAGTGAAGCCATTCCCTGTGTCCTGTCCCTCCATCCCCTGTCCCCAGTCCCTCTCCAGCTCTCCTGGAGCCCCTTTAGGCCTTGAAAGTGGCTCTGAGATCTCCCAAGTGAACACCCCCAGCTCTCCCAGCCTGGCTCCAGAGGAAATTTGCTGAAGACCTGATATTAACCAGCCAAGGATTAGCCCCTAATTGTCAATACACACAAAGGTATCTCACACAAGATTCTGATTTTTATCACAAATTCTCTGTGTTTTTCTTTCCCCTCTACCTTAAACAGCTGTGTGCACACAAATCTCCCTTTCCTTGTCTCCAACGCTCACTACTTTGGGCTGTTCTTTCTTATGCACCTTCCCATGCAAACAGCTTCTTCTCCACACCTTTCTTGCCTGATTTTTTTTTTGTTCCATCCTATCCTATTTGCAGACCTGGCACCAGCATCTCTTCCTTGCCTCTCTCTCTCTCTCTTGTCTCCAGCTTTATCCCCTTCCACATTATGACAAGCAAAATCATCTTCATGAGACCAGTCCAGAAAGGGTCTCTCAATATCTGTGACCCTTGGCTACAGACCTGAATTTATCATTAATTTCTCCATCCTCATATTTTTGTTTTGTTCTGTTGTTGTGTTTGTTTTTTTTTTAAATCTATTACAAGACTTTTTCTTCTCTTTTTCCTAATCTGATGCACACATTTCCTGCAAATGCATTGCATCCTCAAGGCTCACTTTTACTCAAACCATGTATTATGCTAGAATGCCTTCCAAATATACTGAATTTCTAAGTTTATCTGTAATATCAGGTTTTCAGACACTTGCTCCAGTTTCTGCTTGGGTTGTAATCTCTCTGGGACATGCTTTGTGTCTTCATTTGCATTTAGAATGTAATATTTATTTTTTTATTTTTTTTTTAATTGTGAATTCTGTTGTTGTTGTTGTCACTTGTGACTTTGGCATTAAAGCTGTATCACAGTTAGCATTTGGAAAAGTTTGGTCTTTAGGAAGTTTCTGTTCAGTCCTAATTCAGGCAAAAATTGCTTGGATTTAATGAAATCTCTGACTAAATCCAGACTGACGTAATACCTCGATCCGTGAACACTGGAATTTTTCCATGACATAAATGAATCCAGAGAAATAACCTAGAGACATATTATTAACAAGAACATCTATATATATATGTATATATATGAATTAAGGCTAAAGATTATCTGATCGGAGATACTTTTTTTGTACATGTATGTGAGTAACCACAGCCTGGTACCTCCTGAGCTTTACTGCTTTTCCCTTACAGTTATTACCAAAAATGATTCCCATGTGGAAGCAGAGAGAAATGCTGATTAGAAGACATTATCAACTTTATTTGGTATATTTAGGATTAAATATATATTTTTACGAACATTCTTTTTTAATTGTCTTATTTTCAGACTTCAGAGCAAGGACTGCCAAGAGTTTGAATCCAATCAATTTCTTTGTGAGTTCACATGAGTACTTTGGATAAGCCATCCTTGTATTTCACACAGACACTCCAGGACTGTTAAAAGCATCAGTTCATCTCTTCATTCCAATGCTATCCCCAGCTGAATTAATGAATTCACTGCCTGGCCTTCAATCTTTAGTGTTTGATTTAGCACAGGCAGGGTAAGTCCCATATATAATCTCCCCTGGCACCTCTCTCTCCCTCCCCATATAGAAGTGTATATATAAGATTATAAATACTATATAAATATATATATGGATATGTATATTCATGCTGACTGATATTTCTGTTCCAGCCATGCTACTCACTATCAGTCAGATAAGACTAATCCTAAGAACTTCTTGAATTTCCTGTATTGAATTTACAATAATTTAATATTATCAAGTAGTTAATACTTATCAGCACCTTCTGAAGCTCTGAGAACTAATTTTACCAGCAGAGAGTGTCCCCACCATGCTAAAAATACAGATGCAGTGAAGAAAGAGAGCCTTTAGGAAAAAATAAGTTTCTATTATAAGGACAGAGAAAAAATACTTCCTTTAGTCCCTCATTAGTTGTCCATTTTAATTTAACTGATGCTGTTGCTTTGCCTTTAGCAAACACAGAGCCTTGGTGAAGGCCCAGCAGTGTTCCCCAGTCAGGAGTGGCAAAGATCCCAAAAGATTTCATCCTTATCAGATAACAATGCTGCTGCTGAAAGCCCCTTCATCAGGATCTTTATATGGCTCTGCTAAAACATTTTTCTTTCTAACTTAGCAGCCAAACTAACAAGACTTCAGTGACAAATGATCTGTTTAACCCTCCAGAAAGGAATCCCAACTTGGTTTTTAAGACTGTTTCCATTTTTGTGTCTGAACGACCAGACAAAGACACATCACTTTTCAAGGAAAGTGATGATGCTCAGTGTTTGGAGAAGCATCTCAAAAATATCATCTCATCACAGTGTTTTTGTCTTTTTCCTTGATGGCTTTTGGGAAAAGAAGAAGGTATATACATAATACAATAAAAATCTGATCTACAGCAAGATTACTTTAAATTCCTGAGAGGCTATTTCCCTAATTAAATGGGACAAAGTAATTATGTATGTTTTAACTTTTCAGAGGTGGAGTCTGGAAAAACCAGGTATCTCCTCAGATTTTGAGTGTCATTAATGAGTTGATGCAATGACAGAGTCAAAGAGAACAGACGTATCTGGGACTTGTGGAGGCTATTTAGTATTTCCCTTTCTCTGTGTCATTGTGTTACCAGCTGGAGGATGTGGGTTTCTTTTGAATCTCAGACTTTTAAACAAAGTGAGTTTTGTCCTACTACTGAGTTTATCTTAAAAAATGCTGAAGTTTTATTTGGTAAGAGATGCCCTCCTGTAAGGAAGTCTTGACTAAAGCAGTTAATTTTCACAGATGCATAAAGAACCGAACCAGGAGACATCTGCAAAGTCATCTTGTACTTACACAGCTCTCAGAGAAGGCTACAATATCTCATTGACTTTAGCATCAGACCTACTTCTTCCAGTACAAGGACAATATTTTTATCTAAAAGCAAACTGGTCAAGGGACTTCTACTCATGTTCACTGAGATGGAGTGAGTCCATGTTTGTTTTGACCCTCTTAGTCATTTCAGCTTTAATCCTACTTGTATTCATTTCATTCTCTTGCAAACCACTGGAACGAAGAGTTACATAATCAGCTGCAACAATTTATCTTTTTTTTTTTTTTCCATATCCATGCTTTTCAAACACCTACATACATATCACATCCTCCTGAGTTGCTCCAGATCCAATGTTTGAACTAATTCTTCATGACAGGATGTCAATGTCAAGCATTTCTGAGCCTTAAACAGAGGCAGTGATTGCCAAATGTAATATTCCAGCATCTTCCCAAGCAAACTGTTGAGAGCTGACTGAAGAGAGGGTCCAATTCAGCTGCACTTACCTACTTTTCGAAAAATAGCTTTTTAACCTCTTTTTTCTATAACATTGGTTTCTGTTTCTTTGCTCTGAAGGGTGAAACAGTTCATTGCTCTGAGGGCTCATATGAGAATTATGTTCAATTTTCATCACTGGAGCAGAAAAAGCTGTGAAGCCAAGGCACAGCAAAGACACTCTTAACAAATAATGTGAGGTCTGCTTTCTTTTCACAAATATAATGGGAATGAGATGATATTGCAGCTCAAAGGAAATTTTCATGGTCTCTTGAAAAAGAAATACAGAGCTCAAACTTGTCTTCAGGTTGTGAATCAAACATACTTTAACAACCACTGTTAAGGTGGGTGACTCACAAAGAGATGGTATTACATAGGTAGGAAAACAAATTTGTGAAAATAAAGTAGATTTATTTTTAAAATTATTGTAATATATCACTAAACCATTTTTATATGCATACATCTTAAGAAAAGAATGACAAAAATTCAAGCCAGGCCACACAAGTGGAAATCTGGCATAATTATTATTCTTTTTGACAACTGTGAAATTCCTGTTTTCAATTTGTAACTCAGCTGAGCCAATGACAGATTTCTCCTCATCATCACTGATTTATGAGCTCATCTTGTCAACTTCTCCCCCTTTCCCACACTATGTACACAAGCTGAGACAGTTTTTTTTATCCTCAGAACAAAGGGCTGCATTTCAAGAAAAACTATCAATTTGTGTAAATCCGTAACTGCCTTTTGAAATTAGGCAGATTTTGTCTGGATGCCACAGCTCAAGTACTCAAAGGGAAGGACACAAACAGAAAGCAAAACTAAAAGAACACCCTATGATCAGAGTCTGAAGGTCTCAAACATCTTCTCTTTTTTCCAGGATTTTGGATTTTAGATTTTTTATTTATTTAATTTATTGGTTGTTGGTTTTCTATTAGATGTAACCTGGTAATTTGCTAATATTCTACTTTAATAGAAGGACTTTTATGAAAAGCAAATGAATTGTTGGATCATTAATTAGCACACTGCTACTAAGAATATGATTAATAAGATGAGTAGTAATTCATCTAACATTGATATCATCCAAAGAGGAGAAATGCTCAATGAATATCTATTTAGGTATTTATACAACATTAGCTGATAATGGAATATTTCAAATTCCAGAGTTAAGAAGGAAGATATTAAAGAGTAACTCCAGTAGAAGCTGGAGATTTGAATCAGAATGTTTAACTGGTTTGTGTTAGAGAGTATTAACAGGTCTAGTTGGTCAGTGCTCTGGTATGGAAGGGGAAAAAGTACAAAAAAAAAATGGCCATAAAAATGCATCTCAGAAGTCAAACTAAACAGAAGGGGAAAAGGAGATTTTCTATTATAGTTTTTTGGGGCTGGAATTTTTACAACTTTTCATTTTAGGCAGAGAAGCCTCACTGAGTGTACAAACATTTCAAGAATTCCAGCATTTAACTTCTCAAAGTAAAACTTATCAGCCAGTTCTTCTTGTCTGTTTTCCCTCTTTTGCAACTTTTACATCTTTTTGACCTCACAGCTCCAATCTGAAGGATGAGGCTTGGAAGACAAGAGTGTATCCATGCAATTATGGCACTTTTATTATCAGGTAGTTGTGTCCTTGTATGGAGCTGCAGAACAGGCAGGTAAGAGAGCCTGGCTGATTCTTCTGATTAGCTGAATAATCAGGCAGTTGTTTCTCCAAATGACCTTGCCTGTTATGATACAGTTTATTATCAGCTTCCTTACACTGCCTGCTCTCTAAATATTCCTCTCTCTGTTGTAATCTCTTCCTTGACTCAGGAGAATATATTTTCTCCTTTACTTTTCTTCCACTGAAATTGTCAGCATCTCTCATGGTGCCTCCTCTCTGACCTCTTGGATCAAGGTAATTGAATGCTTATCTTGTGTTTAAAGGATACTATTTAAAGTTTCATTTCAATATCAGTCTTATTTCACACCACATACAATACACACAAGTTTCTGTGACCCTGTCAGGAAAGAAAATTTCTACAGAAACACCAGGGTCAGTTAATGTTTCCAGTTCACTTATCAAACATCACATTAATTCATTCAGCCTGAAATTCATACAGGAATTTGTTAATTGTATTCAAGGGTCAAGCTCTACAAAAACCTTGTAAGAAGGATATTGTGTAGGAGTTTCTTGAGTACATGCTCCAGGAACAGTGGTGTGGAAAATTCAGTGTCTTTAAACAACCACATTTGCAAGAAAATGTGTATTTAATCTGAATAACTACCAGGTCCATCACTTCACTTGTATGTGATTTTTTTTTTTTTTTTTTTCTCTTGATCCTACAGAGACAATTCAGTTTCCCTGTCTCAAATGCTAGAAAAAATAAACTAGTGCAAGTAGTGTTGTTGATGTAATTTATGGAGCTAGTTTAGAAAAAAACACAGAATGTCAGCAAAGGGAACTATTTTTATCACAGTCTATTGTTTAACAACCCTTCACGGTCATCAAATTTAGTGCACCTATAAAATGCAAGGCAGCTGCAGGGGATGAACCAGCAGTTTAAAAATACTAAAAAGCCAAACATTATCCAAAGCACCATCTCCTTGATATTGCATGGAAGTGAAAACAAGTGTATATACAGTTTTTACAAAAAGTTGTCAGAGTTTTAAAATTAGACAATTTTAGGATGCAATTTAAGCAATTATTAAAATTAGGAGAGTGAGTGACTGTCCAGAGCTGCAAGCTGAGTTATTGTGCTCAGAAATAAGCAGAGAAGTCCTCACAAGCCTGAGGTGAAGTCCACAGAAGAATGTTGTGACATGTATCTGACACAAAAGACCAAATCCACACTTAATGGGAGCTCCCAAATCTCATTAACTTCTGAGGAGCTGGGCTAATTTCCATCACAGTCATACAGAAACCTAATGGTAACTGGAGATTTTTAATGGTCCAAGCTGCCATAAGATAAAATTTCATAAAAATAATGTTGTAGAGGGGATTGATCTTGGTTTTATTTGATTTGCATCCTGATGGCATGGGAAACAATTAATCATTGGGCTCACTCTCCAGTTTCCTGGGGAAAAAAAGGAATTACTTGAAAAAGCCTTGAATTCTTTCCCTGTTTCATCAGGTTTCATCTAGCCACCAAGTATTTGGCTCTGATTTGACTATTTTTGTCCTTCTGCTTCCATTTCTGCTGCTGTCAAGCCCACATCCCTTCTCTCCCCCACTGAAGTCTCCATCACCAGCTCTGCCCTTCAACCTCCCTACCTGCTCCTCTTCCCAGCACTCCTGCAGGAATTCATCTCCTCCCCTGGAGTGGAAGATACAGCTCAGAGATTTGGGCATTAAAAAATATGTCTGTGAAAAGCTTGCTAAAGATTCTAAGGAAAAGAAAAATCACAACAAGGAGCTGGAAGCCTGTTCCAAGGAGCAATGAAGGAGAACCTTTCCCCACCTGGCTGAAAACCTCCAAGGCAGCACAGGGCAGACTCTATTAATGCTTGGCTGAGTAGTATTTAGCTTGGAAATCTGCTGTGTGTAGCAGCTAATAAATATTTGATCTGTGCTCTTATAGTGCATGTATAGGGCTTGCAGAGCCTCCCTGTACTCAGTAAAAGGTGCCCAAGGCTAAATTTTCCTGATGATTTTACCAGTGATAGAGCTGGTGACCCATGATCTTACAGTGCTGCAAGAATAACCCAATCCCAGCCAAAACCCCACCATTCCAAAGAAAAATCACAGCCATTGTCAGCATTTTGCAGCAGCTTCCTAAGTACTGAGCGTATTTATACAGGCTAACAACTCAATTTTATTTTATGAATGCTGTTCTATCTTCCATTTTGTGCTGGAACCTTCAAGAGACAAGCAAACATTTCTGCTTCGGCCACAGATCTGAATGTGGAGGACAATCAGTCTGTGAGGCAGCTGATTTTTCATTCAAATGGAAACAGCATGGCACAAATAGTTGGCCACTACCCCAAAGAATCCATCCTGCCTTTACAATCCTCCACTTAAAGATGGATCACCTGGTTCCTTTCCCTGCTTTTTTTTTTGGAGAAGTTTTCAACTAACACTCCGTTATTGCCAGGATCCAGGAGCAATTTTTAATAGTCTGTATTTTTACTTGTAGCGTTTGGTATTTTCCTAAGGAACTGAAATTTCTTAGAAGGTGCTCAAAAACACATCTTTGAGTAGGTGGCCTATGAATTCTCCTCCTGTGGATAGTTTTGAAGTCAGCCAAGAAAAAGTGGGTTTGGTTGTGGGTTGCTCTTCCTTTGAGGATAGATTAAATTCAGGACAAAACATGATCAGCAGGAGAAGTAAAAAAGGAGTCTCTCAGTTGCTAAATGACCTGCCATAGCCTGATAGCCATGGTCTAATGCTATTTATTCATAGACTCCACTTTTTTTTTCCCTTGGAAAAGCTTATCAAAGTGACAAAACCCATTTAAACCTGACAGAAAACACAGCAGATATGAAGCATTTCTGTACAATCACATCCAGTTAATTCTTCTCTTCACATCTTCCCTTTGGCTGAATGTGGGATTTCTACATACTGGACCTTATTATCCCTACATTTCAGAGACCTTTGATGTTTCTGTTCACTTTTTGCAAAGAAACTTTTGTTTTCAGTTCTGAGGGTCACTCTAAGATCCAAAAGCCCTTGTTGATAATCAAAAGCCTAAAGTTTTCTGTGTCTCTGGGTCTTTGACTTCAAAATACCTACCAAAAAATCAGTGCAAAAGGAACAGCATGGAATTTCATGGAATGAAAGAATTTCTGAGGTAATTTATCCAGATAACTTGGCCTCTAACAATATAGAGACAGTGTTAATCAGAAATATTACCTATTAACAAGTACCAAATTTACACAGGCATCATCTTTGGTCTTACCATCCCTGAGTTATGAAATCATCCAGATCTTCCAAAAACATTTCTCCTTGTCTTTCGTGCCACAAGAAAAGGAAGTGCTTTCTCCTAAGGATAGATTTTCCATATATATGTCTGAATATTTCAGTTCATAGTATGCATCAACAAGTGGACATAACAAAGGAAAAAAGAAATATCCTTGCTGAGGGATTAGAATAGATGATGTTCAGAATAAAAACTGGTCTATTCAGGAAAGGGTCTGTGTAAGCTGGTAGCTGATGTTAGACTGGGATGGGTTTCTCTACATCAGGGAGCCCTTTCCAGCTCCCTGCTTTCTGATCCTGGGGGGGTTTGATGGTGGGTTAAAGGAGAATATTTTATACAAGGTAATAATAATATCTGTACCAATACTGGCCCTGTGGGTGCCTGACAGCAAATGTTTTATGTGAGCCTGCAGAAATGTCTGCATTCCTGCTTCCCCGTGCTCGTAACTCCTGCAAGCCTTCACACTGCTCTGGTTTGTTTCTGTCAAAAAGATATTTCCTCTTCTTTGTATGGAATAAAGAGCTCCAATAGGAGCAGGGAAAATAATTACAAAATAGAATGAGAACAAAGCTGGAGAATGAATATAATGCAGATCTGCATTTATGGCTGAAATGTGAGCACAGCAGGGACACAGCACAGAAATCCTCTGAATGTAACAACCACACATTTGGAAATAAACTGAAATCATACCTGGGAGGAAAGAGAGGTGGCTCCTTCACAGTTTTTGCAGTGCTATGGAATATTCTGTAGTTCCAAATTGTTCCTGAGCTAATTTCAGAGTTAGTGCTACAAAGGCAAGTGCAGGGAACACCCATCAGAAACCTGAATAAATGAATTACTTGAGTTCATTCATTAAAAGGGAGAGAGAGTTCTGGCATAAACCCATTACTCACTAGCCTGATTACATAATTTTTCTAGACTTGTTCATGATCCTCTGCATCTCAAGCTTACAGGTGACAACAGAGCTCCTCTAGGAAGATAAACTGATCCACAGACACACATTTTTTCCAGGCTAATCTTCTCCTTCAAAGAACACATAAACAACAGCACTGGGAACTCCTACATAAATCACATAACTCAATAACTTTTTCACCTGCATATTTTTCTAATATTATCTTAAAAGATGCTATGATTCTCCATAACAGTAAAAGGAAGCTCTTTGTCTTTGTAGATGAACAGAACACAGAAAACAAAATTCCCCATAGAAAGTCAATGTTTGGGATTTTTTCCTTTTTAAATAAGAAAATTCTGATTCATCAGTATTGGATAATTTTGTCAAGATTATATTTCCCTTTCCTGAACTCACTCTCTGAAACGAGGAAGACAGACAAAAAATAATTCCAACAGACAAAGGGCAGAATAAATAATTCCCCTTGTTGCAAACCAATTAATGTTTATCTGTGTCTGAAAACTGAAAGTTGCAATAGGAAACACTAATTCCACACTTTTATTGTGATTGCCAGGTCCAAATTCCTGTATCAATTCAGGTGCAGCATTTCCTGTACTTTATTTTTGTGGTAAAAGGCTGGCATGGGTTTGTGTTTCAAAATACCTTCTGCATTCCACAAAAAAACCTTCATGGCATAAGAAATGGCTTTTGTAACCCTCATTTTCAGAGATTTGTTCTGGTATATAAACACACAAACACACACATATGTGTAAATAAACACAAATTTACCTACAAGGGCGACAGGAAAATGAAAAGCATAACTGAAAGCCACAGAGCAACACGTGAAATTATGACTTGATTGAAACAGATTATTTCCATTATTAGAGACAGCAGCCTATTAATATTAATTTAAGGCTGAATAACTGCAATGCTTAACTATTTGATTAATCAGGCAACAAGCTCTTCTTGGATCCTCTCAATAAACTATTACAGACCACTGAGGCTGAAATCTCTCGTGGCTGAGAAGCTGGGACAGCAAATCATGCAGAGACGTGGGCTTTTCTCCTCCTATGTTTTTTTTTCCACAAAGCTAACAATATACATTTTGAGAAAATGGGGAGAAGACAAGCTGAACAAATCAGGCCATATAATTGTACAATTGTATATAGTTATGAGCAAAACTTACTTTTTTTCCTTTTTTTTTTTTTTTTTTTTTGTGAAGGCATATACATTTAGAAGTCTAGACATTTTAACATTACACACAAACATTAAAGCTTTCAGATGGTACCTGAGCTGAGATTATGTGTAACCCAACCAGAATCTGGCTCAATTGATTTTTAAGACCCTTAAGAGTCTTTCAAACTCCACACCTGATCTGTTTAATTCTGCTTGCTGCCAGGTACCAAAGGGATTATGGCTTTCCACCTGCTAGAAGAAATTGATTTAGGATGAGAGAAGTCTAATTCTAGGCACAGAAGTGATAACCAGATGGGGATGCATTTCTCAAAGAAATCCAAGCCCTATGTATGAATAAACAATGATTTAGGGAAAATTAAACCTGGGTGTTGACTCTGAAGGCTGCTGAGAAAGATGCTCAGGCATGACAGTGAAACATCTGTGATATCAATGCCACTCTCAGAAAGATTTGTGAAAATCTGAGGATTGCACTGAAGGTTGTAGGGGGAAGTCCTCTCTCCATACTCAGGCTTCCCAAATTCTTTACCAGAGCCCTGATAAAGCAGAGACACCAGAAGCTTTTTTAGGCTAAGCAACAAGCAATGAATAGAATAGAAAATTCAGTGTTAAGTGTGTGGTGTGACAGCCCCACTCCCAGGAGCTTCCTGGTGCCCAGCACAGGGACCATCACTGGAGGGGCTGGGGGAGATCACCAGATGCTCACACTTTGTTTCACTGCCAAACAACTAACAAAACCAGCTAAAAACAAATTAACCTATTAGCATGTATTGAATGGGGAAGGAGTAAATTAAAGTAAATTAATCCCTCCTAATCAGAGGAATTGGGAAAAATATCATTAGCAAAATTTCTGCAAAGACTCAGGGTTTATAAAAGAAGCTTGAGACCCTTTTCACTTCAGAAGCCTCTTAACAAAGTGATATTCTACCCTGTCTTTTTCCTTATTTTTAGATATCCAAAGTGAATGTGATTATGAGTTAGAGGAAATTATTTATATTATATATATATATGTAATATAATCAGATATCACCAATCTAAGAAACTGTTTTAACCACCTATTTCAAATGAAATTAGTTTTAAAGGTTAAATTGAGCTTTCTATTGTAGTTACAGACTGTTATAAACCCTGGGAAAAAAAATGCAGCCTATATAATTTCTATCATCATTAAAATGTCATGGCATTCAGTCCATAAGCTACAAAGACCATTCTGAAAATTGAAAAGAAAAGAGATTTTGAAATAAATGACATGACCTTCAGTTCTTTACCACTGAACAGAAATTAAGGTGAAATTACATGCTTCTAATACCCAGATTGCATTCACATTTCACAAACAAAAACAAAAATAAAAAACTACTGGAAGCATTCACAAGAACTCCAGAAGAATTTGATCCCCTAAATTCTTGGATATCTAAAAGTTTGGATGATAATATAGCGTACTTATCAGAATCATACATGTAATACCAACATTCTTTTATGACGCTCTTTAAAATCTGTAACACCACTGCAGAAAATCACCCCATCTTTTCAAGTATCTGTGACCTTCAGTAACTCAACCATTAAAATATCATAAATACCCATTTCCCACCTATTATCAGTAAGAAACAAAGGTGAGCACCAGGTGTGGGAATTTACAGCCTTCATGGTGTGTGAGGCCAGACTGCAAACTCCCATTTCCCACTGAGGTATTGGTGCATCAAGGCTTGAAATCAAACACCGTGCTCAACACACCATTTTTCTTCCCAGCATATCATTTGGTCAGACTGTAGGAATGTGACCTGGAAAATTGGGAAACCTTGAGTTGTAAATTATCCCACACCTCTGCCAGCAGGATGGGCACTGGAGCAGCTGGGAAGTTTCACTTTTAATCCAGTTTAGGGCATCCTGAGCCTCATGCTGGTGCTCAGCCTGAGCTGGGTGACTTCACAACTTTGTTTTTTCAATATGCAATAGTAACAAAATGCAATAAAAATGTTAATGAGGTAAATTAAGTGCAAGAAGTTAAATGATGCTGATAATATCACAACTCTGTGTCAGCTATCTTGTGCACAACATCCATACTGAGTTAAGGGAAGGAGGAGGCGTAAACTGTTCTTTGTATTGAACGTGATAGTTTTTGAAACCTAAAAAATTTCCTCAGATAATGAATTCACAATATAAATTCAGAAGGATAATTTTTTCAGGGGTGTGGAACATCTTTTGTTCAGATGTTATTTTTCCATTTGGTTTAGCCTTGTTGGAAGGAAGGAAGGAAGGAGAGGAAGGAAGGAAGGAAGGAAGGAAGGAAGGAAGGAAGGAAGGAAGGAAGGAAGGAA
>JANRGV010000084.1:66735957-66756796 GCA_024734035.1 Alethe castanea
AAGGAAGGAAGGAAGGAAGGAAGGAAGGAAGGAAGGAAGGAAGGAAGGAAGGAAGGAAGGAAGGAAGGAAGGAAAACTTGCAATATACCCAAATATATGTCAAAAAGAAAAGAGACTGGACATGTACTGGTAATAGTAACCTGGTTCCTTTCTTGCTCTGTTTCTCATGCAATTTCCCAGGAGCTGGAGTGTGCTTGAATTTCCAGATATCTGACTTTTAGGAAACAGTCAGACTCCCCTCATTGACATAATTCTCCTTTTGGTAAAATCACAGAGGAGCAAAAGGAGAGGCAGAAACTCCACATCCCACTGCTGACTCCCCTGTGCCCCTTCCCAAGCTCACATCAGCCAAAGGAATACACGAGTACCAAAAAGCTTCAAATCCTCACTGCAAAGTTTAAGGTAAACTCCCTTGGATTTCTTAAAATGCAGAGCACCTCAGTGGTCCCAAATGACACGTTGTGTCAAACTAGAAGGTCAAAAAACAGAAAAGAGGAGAAAAAAGAAAAAGAAAAAAAAAAACTAAAAAAAAGAAAAGAAGGACAAACAAAAGGAAAAATAAGAGAAATCATTTACTCCCGCTGAAAATGCTGACCATGAACTCTGGATTGCTGGATTGCTTCAATATACTGTAGGCATTTTTGTCATTTCACAGCAAGCCTTTATCAGCTTCACTTGACAGACACAAAATGTGTATTTTATAGCAATAAACTGCAAATTCCTACTTTCCAACTTTATTCTAAAATATGTATTTTTGATAATTTAAGCACTGTACACCTTGCACTGCATACTTTCTTGATTGTACACCTAGACTGGTTCATTACTGACAGAAATACTGGCACAGAGAGTGCTGGGATACAATGCAGTGTATACTGAGATTATGTTTCTACTCTAAATTCCAATTATATGCATCCCAGTGTGTTTTATATATAATAAAAACTTTTTCATGCCTCTTTTACATATTGCAGTCACTTGCAACTCATGTTCCTTTCCCTTAGCTCTACACATCTCACTGCACCCTATTTATCCACTTGCACTGTTAATATTCCTCCCACACCTGCATCTCCTGACCTGTGGGGGCAGAGGTATCAGAACAGAGTTCAGCACAAAGGCAAGGTACTGACTGCCATCATATTTGAATTTATTTGCTTTCGAGAGCAGTCGAGTGGTTCTCAAATAGAGTTAATTCTGGTTTATTTTTTCATGGTTGGATGAGACTTGACTTCACATTGATGACTCTTCTCCACCAGAAGCAGCCTAGACCATCTTGGAATTGCCTGCTCCTTGTTTTCCTTGGTTTTCTTGCACCAAGTTTTATTACACCTGGGTCTAATAATGGCCCCTTTCACTCCCATCCTGCTGTACTTTTTGGTTCTCCACTACACTTACACCTGCCCTGCTGCTGGAGGCCTGGAGCTGCTGCATTTTGTGTCTGACCCATCACAGCCTCAGCCTCCTTCTTTCCCAGTGCCCAGGACTTTCTGAGGGCTGAACCATCAGCCCACTGTCCATCCCTTGCCTCCTTTGCTGCACTGGGCTGCCAAAACAACCTCAGTCTCTTAGTAGGTTCTGTCTCCTTTTTATTGCTTCTCCTTTCTACAGTTCTGTTATTCTCATATTGCTGTTTCTCTGTTGTTCTGGAATACTCATCCTTGAGGATACTCAAGTTTGCCTGGGTAAGACCTGGGAGCAATCTGATCTAACCACAGGCTTGGAATAGAGACTTTCACAGGTCCTTTCCAACCTAACTTTTCTGTGCTTGTCTCACAACTAAATGGGAAGGAGAATCTGAATTGTTTATTCTGTCCTGATAGCTGGGTATTACCCATGAAATCTTTACTGCACCATCAAATCTCCCAAACTTTGCTTTGCATTTTCTTGACTTCCTTCCTTTTGTATGGAACTCTTGCTGACTTTTTCTTCCTTTGCCACCAACACCCTTTGTTACTTCATGGGTACTGAGATGAAGCAGTTCTGTAACCAGATTCCATGTATAGCTCTTTGCCATTGCTATTTGGAGCCATTTCATTTGCTCGGATCTGCTTTTCTCAGCAAATGATTCACAATTCCCATGAACACTCCTGCTTCTAATTACAGATTAGTTAGCATTTTCAAGGCTGTTCCCAAATACCATAGTTCT
This sequence comes from Alethe castanea, assembly GCA_024734035.1. Classification (NCBI taxonomy): domain Eukaryota; kingdom Metazoa; phylum Chordata; class Aves; order Passeriformes; family Muscicapidae; genus Alethe; species Alethe castanea. The sequence goes on from JANRGV010000084.1 coordinate 66,738,098, forward strand.
AACACTGCAGTGTCTACTCTTTCAATTTTTTATTCCATGTAAGAGAAAATGTAGAGAGCTTGTGAACAATGACCATAACCCATTGAGGGTATGAATCATCAAAACACGTGCAATTCCTCATCTTCATGCCTATTTCCTCTCAAAATAGGGTTAGAAATTCTTAATTCTGAACTTGTAATTTCTGCTGCCACTATAAACCCAGTGCTTTTAAGCTGGTGGGATGCCTGGTGACTCTGGCTGCAGAACCTATGGAAATTTATTCTGAATTTTGGACATACCAGGCAGTGATCACTGAGAATAGCTGGTTTCAGCTAAGAACATTTAAGAGACTCTGTACCAGTAGAGAGAAACTCCTGCTTTGTGCTGGGGCACTGGCAGAGATTCTGCAACTGCAGGTTGTCTTCAAGAAAGACTGACTTTCCCTTGTCTCTTCCAAACATTTACTTCCTGCACCTGATCATGTCTCCAGCTTTAAGAAACACCATTGTAAATGCAACATTTTAAAGATGTAAAAAGCTTGCACAGGGAATGTTGGAGAACCAAGATTCCCAAGAATATGCAGCTTTAGAATATTTAAATTAAGAAAAAAATCTGGTCTTTAGGGAAGACCAGAGATGTTTTGTCCAGGGAGGCTATGGCTGTTCCATCCCTGAAGGTGTTCATGGTCAGGTTGGACAGGGTTTGGAGCAGCCTGGTCTAGTGGAAGATGTCCCTGCCCATGGCAGGAGGTTGGAACTGGATGAGGTGATCTTATAAGTCCATTTCAACCCAAACTATTCTGGAATTCTCTGATAAGACCCATCTTTTTTATAGTTTGTTTGCTGTTTTAATTTGTTGGTCTTCATTAATAGAGTTTTTAATGAAGTCCCATAAATAATTCCACTGAGAAGCACAGCTGGAATGCAGCTTTCCCACAGCACCACAGAGAAAATGAGTAACAGAGGATTAACTGGAAGTCTTGAATCACTTTTCTTTACCACAGAAAGAGAAATGTGAAGCTCTCCCCTAAAGGAAATTTTTATATAAACCAGACTGGATTACCAGCATGGCCCCAGCTGCTCTTGGATTAAAATACGGATCTTCAGTTGCAGAAATTAGAATCACCCAGAACTCTGCTGAAATTGATGTCACGATGCTGTAAGGGACGTATGGAGGATTTATGATGCTATAAAGGACACAACCTCAGAACCAGATGGTCTGATCAAAACCCTCCCTATGTCTGACAAGAGTCTTACTGATTTTTATAGGATTTGAATGATTTCTTATTGTAAGAGAGTTCCTTTGTTGCTGTAGGAAGATGTTCTCCATTATTCTGCATTTATAAGTTAAAGCATGTCTTGGTAACTTCCATTAAAAAATCCAAATCTTCAGTTACAACTTTCTGCTGGTTTATTCCACTTTATTTCATACAGATCATTCAGAAATAGAACCAATTTACTGCATTGGATCTTTCTTTTTTTCCCTAACATTTTCCTAATACTCCAAAATGATCAAGAAGGCAAACTCTGGAAAAGAGTTGGCTACTTTCAGTACCTGACTGTTGAGATATATTTTATCAGGTAAAGTTCATGTTACAAGTAGTAAGTAAAACATTTCTTTTCAATAATATTTAACAGCAGCAGTGGAAAAATCACCACTTAACATCTTTGTTTGCCTTGCATCAACAAGAAAATATGGCAGAGAATCAGAGTAATAAAAGCAGAGCTCAGCCACCTGGTGAGGTAGTTTAAGAATATTTCTGGAATAGTCAAGTGAAGTTAAATCTTCACTACTGTAATTAAGCAATGAAAGTGATGATTTTAAAATATCCCTGAATTGAGTGCATTCCTGAGGATAGTAAATCTTTAAGTAATACTGTCAACATAAAAATACAATTTGACCTATTAAAAGAAATCTAGATTTTATTTCCAGTTATGGTGAAAAGATGTAGAAAACAGAAATTCAGGAAAATATGGATTAAAGAAAAGAGTAAATACACTTAGGGTTTAAAAATAAGATTCAATAGCTGTTTTCACATTGTTTTCCTGCATAGGTATTACTACAAACTCTAGGTTTCCTCTGCTTTGTGTTTTTAAAACTGTCCTTCTGAAGTGTGTTTCTTGCTTCCTCCCATATTCTATTTTTCAACTCTTCAGCCTCTCACCCCATTCTCTCCCCTCTCTTTTCCTTTTCCTGACAGACAATGTGGTTTTGCCCTTGAGCCCCAGCCTGTCCAGCAGTGCTGGTCCCCTGCTCCATCTATTGGGATCCCTGCTGCTCCAACAGCCTGCAACGCCCAGGGAAAGGGATGGGGAGCAAAGGGAGCCTGGCCTCGGACACAGCTCCAGACTGTGGCTCATTACCCAGCTACATTTAACTCTGAAGTCCACAGCTCATTCTACAAAATGTGGAGCACAATCCAAAATTGCTGCTGGTATTACCTGACCACCGTACCAAGAGCTACAGTTCTCAACACCTATGGATTTTACAGAACATCACAATGGGGTTTTTATCTTGCTGTATCAAACAAAAGTAAATGCACATCAGCAGCTTGCTATTAACACCCAAAGAGCCAGCCCTGCCTAAAGATGTACAACTGAAAGATAAATTAATGCGAGTCCTTCCAAGCTTTTGCAACAGACTCTCAGCGCCAATTTGGTAAATAAAGTATTTAAGTCCTCAGTGCTATGTGGGCTGCTGTAAGATTAATATTTGAAAGTCTTTGGCAGTGCAAAGAAAAGGTCTTTGGTTTATTTTCACTCTAGGAACTATGGTCAGCATCAGCACAGGAAACTGGCTCTCTGGTTATTCTTTTAATATCAATGTTTTTGTGATACTTCCATGTTTTGCTTTTGTTCCTTCACTGTGCACAGGGCCCTGAAGTGCTGACTCAAGGAAGGTCTGTCCTTAGCACACACTAAATAAACTCAGATCTCACCACTGGGCTCAGATTTATTTGCAGTGATGACAGCTGAGTTAGCATGTCCCAGAAATTTGGAATTTACCTTGGCTGGGATTCAGGGCCAGCAAAATGAGCTCACCTGAGGCCAGCCAGGAGAGGGTCTGCAAATGTGTGTCCCACCAAGTAACGTGACATCCAGACTGCATAAACCCCTCAAGAATATGATCCTAATGTCAGTGAAGTTGGGAAGACTTGTGAGGAGAATGCAAACCCCTAGCTTTAGATTTGGCCAGTCTGTGGGACACGAAGGCTGCTCTCTCTGTCAGATGTCAAACACCAAAGTCACTCCTGCTTCAACTGGTGCATGACACACTCACATACACCCACTCAAATGACACAGAAATCCAGATATTTCTATGCCAGTCCACAGAACCCTGCATATCACAACTGCTTTGAGTATATGGCAACTTCAAAATCAGACACATTGTAATGAAGAAAACATTCATGGCTGCCTCTTCTTCAGGAGAGATGGGATAAGTGAACAGTTCCAGAAATTATTCCAGGAGTCCCAGTAGGACTTAAAAAGTGCTATCATCTTTTATCAGTGCAAATTACATAGGCTTGGAACCATCAAATCCTCACCTGGAAGGTATAAATGGGCATGTCCAAACTGATGTAGTAGACGCTACAATGTAGTTTGGGCTCCTCTTGCAGTTAATGGACAAGGCCATTCAGGACAGAGATGGAACTTCTGGCTGCCACAGGTGCTCTGAGTGTTTCCAAGCTAGGAACTGAACCTGCTGTTAGTGGTGTTAGACCCTTGGTGAGGGTCCATCGTGATTCCCAGGCAGTGCAAAGGAGAGCTGCTTTACTGCAAAAACCAGGCCTTTTTCAGCAATTGGCCCTTTATCAGTTACACATTTTAAGTAATAACAAATATAACTCAACCAACCACCATACACCACAATGTGAACATGATGGTTATATAACTTGCTGTTCTACCTCTAATCCAGTTGAGTCTTTACCATAGTCCTTTCCTACTCAGCCAAAGTAACAGGCCCCAGCCATGATTTTACAAGGTCTCTCTTTTATAAAGCCTTACTTACTGATAACACCTTGGTACTGTCCATGAAGGATTTTGTGTAACACAGCTTCTCTGAATGCAAAACAGCAGAATCACAGAATGGTTTGGGTTAGAAAGGATGTTAAAGCTCATCTGGTTTCAATACCCTGCCATGGGCAGGGACACTTTCCACTGTCCCAGGCTGCTCCAAGCCCTGTCCAACCTGGCCTTGGGGCACTTCCAGGGATGGAGAGAATGGCATCTTGGACTGCTCTCTTCCATTGCCTGCTGATCTAAATGGGTTTAAGCAGCTTTGGAAGCTCATGTGCGTACTGAACACAGTATTTAGGAGGTGAGACCACTGCAAAGCAAAGATCACTGCAACACTCATTTTGCTGTGGTGCATGTGTACATGTTTATCTAATAATTCCAAGTTACTGTGACTCCAGCACTCTGCATCCATGACCATAAATGCCACTCCACTGGAGAGAAAAGCCTCATGCTCAGGCACAGATCACTGTTAGCAGTGAGCAGAACTGCTCTGCAAGTCCCATCTGCTGGGAGGTCAAGGCTTCATTATCAGAACGAGTAAACAAGAGATTAAAATGGATTCTGGCCAATTCAGCACATCTGCCATGGAGCAACATCAACCACTGGAGCTTTCAGGGGAGACGGGTTATTAAATGGAGTTTCTCCAGAGACAGAAAAGGTGTGAAAGGCACAGCAGTGCTGCAGCTGCCTTTGCTGGGACAAATCCACCTGACCTCACTCTCAGGAACACCCTTGGATGTGTCACAGCACTGTGTGGTCTCTGAGGTGACAGTGCTCCCATGTCCACAAGTGGAGACATAACTAAAGCAACACAAAACTTCCTGGCACATTCCTGCTCACCTGGCATTAACACCCAAACTGTCAGTTTCTAACAAATTCTTCAATGTGGCTCATGAACAACTGAGTACCAGAGGGCTGATTTCAACCTGTTTAAAAAAAAAAAAAAAAGAAAAAAAAAGGAAAAAAGGAATAACACACCCACACACTCAAAGTGTCTAATTTCCAATATGTAATCACCTTGTAAACACAAACCACCATTGTTCACAGAGCTAAGCACGTGGATGCTGGTAAGAATCCAGTGCTGAAAGTGGTCATTTAGTGATTTATTATGTTGATTCTATTAAGTAAGATTAAGTACTGAACTGTATTTTTAACAGGGAATCAACTTTGTTTGTACTACACCTATTTCATTACCCCTGAGCTATCTACAGAAAGGAGGAAAACATTTTTCATATTTTTCTTTCTAGGTGTTTTGATACAAAAATAAATCAATGCTTCAGGTTCTCATTAAATGCATGACTCAAAAGAAACCCTGAAAAAGTTTGTTTTTTAACAAAAAAAACAAAAAACAACAAAAAACCCCCACGGATACACTGCTTTTTGTCAGGAAAAAATGCTTTTCTTTTTTCCATAGTATAGGTTGGTTCAATAATTCTCATGTAGAATCACAGAATATGCTGTGTTAGAAGGGACCCATCAGGATCATCAAGCATAGCTCCTAGTCCTACCCAGAAAACCCCAAGAATCCCACCATGTGCCATGTAAAGACAAACCTACATTTTTAATAACCAATAATAATGTATTTGTAATTCTAAATCCTAAAGCTTCAGAAAGTATAAAGAAAATTATAAATTAATTAATTAAAGGTTAAAAAAGGCTTTTGTCCCTTTTTCTTACTGTCCCATTGTGACTAATTCTTTTATAACAGGATGAATAATTCAGCAATGATACTAAATTCTCCTATCTGTAAATAGAACAAGAGGAACAGTGAGATGCAACAGCTACAGGAATATTTTTTTTTAACTCCAAGGATGACCAGTTTTTAGGCTCAGGTCCATTCCTGCAGCAGTTGATGCCAAGCTCCACTAGGTGTCATCTACCACTGTATTTCTACTGGGAATATGAAAACGCTGGCACTGAAGACATCTCACATTAATATTTCTATATATTAGTCCTTCCTTCTGCTCAGTTCTTGGGATTTATCTATAAATTCCCATTCTATATATTACTTATGCACGTATCTTATTATTACAGTCACTGTCACTACTCTTAATTAAGCTTCTTTTCTAAGAAAATACACTTTCTTGCAAGCATGGAAAGCTGCCACATCCTCAGGAAAAACGAAATAAAAATCATCAAACCAATTCCAAAGGAAAACAAAACCTGTTCCATGCCTTTTTATATGACATCCCTTATGCCTGAATGCTGCTATTTTTGGATGAACACACCATTTCTGAGATACAGCTAGAAACAATCAGTCACAGGAACCAAGAGAACGGCGTGACATTGTGTCAGAAAGGTTTATTTTGGATATCAGGGAAAGGTTCCTCATCCAGAGGGTGCTGGCACTGCCCAGGCTCCCCAGGGAATGGCCCAAATCTGCCAGAGCTCCAGGAGGGTTTGGACAACACCCAGGGGTGCTCAGGGTGGGATTGTTGGGGTGTCTGTGCAGGGACAGGGGTTGGACTCAGTCCTTGTGGGTCCCTTCCAGCTCAGGATATTCCATGATTCTGTGATTATTTCACAGAATAATAAAAACCTGCAATGAAGGTAATAACCTTGCTATAAAAACCTTCAGTGGTTCTGAGAGCTCAATGAATATTCTGGATGTACCAAGAGCACCATCAGACCTGCATTGCTGAGAGGCTGACATTGCTTGGATGAGAGCTGGAGAAGCTGGGTAGTACCAAACCCACAACAGTCCTGAACTGGCCTAGAGATCTGACTTTCTTAGGACAGCCTTTGCAACCCACCTTGTACAACTTAAATATACCTCTGGTCAGTACAAATGCAAATCAAACATTCAGCTGAGATTCCAAACCAGAAAATTACAAGACAAATGCTGCTTTCAAAGGTACAGTGGAATTCATGTAACATCAGCATAAAAAGGTATCGTTGTTGCTGTCTGAGACACTGATAGTGAAATGTGAGAAAAAATCCTATCACTCCTGTTCAAGACTGATAAACCCCAAATATAAGGACTGGGAGAAAATTGCTGCCAGTGCCTTCAGCAGCACAGGGCTGTCTGTGCAAGGAATGGGACCCAGAGGGACTTGCCGTGTTTACAAGACTAAATAAAATCAGAAGGACGCAATATTTTGAACAGCCAATACCTCTAGAAGAAAAGAGCAACAAAGACTGACTCAAGTTAGAGGGCAATTCTGCCCAAGAGCAATTAGATATGATAAGTAATTAATTCCAGTTAATGCATAAATAACCATTAAAAAGGTTAAGGTTTCTGAAATGATTTCTCGGTTGGGAGTATGAACAACTACTTTTAAGGTGGACAGTTCTCTGCTTACCAAATTTAAATCTTAAAATTCCTCCTGGAAGAGGTTATGAAAAAAAAATCAATGGCTTTCTGAAGCAACTGAGATAATATTACTTTTTAATTAACTTTGTAATGTAGCCCTGAAAATGAACACATATCACAGGTTAAATTTGTGTTACTTTTTAGTTATTATGCTTCAACATTTTACTATCTTAAGACATGAAATCTATTCTCTACCTCAAAGAAACAACACACTAATGTAGTAAACATTTATCTCTGATAAGGAACCAGATAGCACTGGCCAAGTGCTAATAAATTTCATTCCTTCTTACTGCATTACTTACAGTATGTTTCCAAGCTCAGACCCATAGCTACAGTTTTTAAAATGTTGGTTTAAAATACTGCAGAATTATTGGTCATTTTATTTTGCCCAGACTTCATGCTACACGTTGGACATGGGTGGCAGGGGCTGCAATGAGATGGATTTTAAGGTCCTTCCAGCCCAAGTCATTCTATGATGATTCTGGTTCTACATTTTTCTGTGGTGATTCATAAAAGAGCTAGACTGGAAAATTTCCCAGAATTTTCAACTTCAAGGTGACTTTTGGGAATCATATTTAGCAAACTAACTTAAGGTAACTGCTAAAACAAAAATAAAGGGGAAAAAAAAAGATAAAAGCTCTCCCTGTAGAGATTTTGTATTTGTTTGCAACTTCATCCATGTCATCAGTGTTCAACTCCACAGAAAATTTTCCTTTATTATTAGCAAAGGTGGTGCAGCCTGGGTCACTTCCTATGTGGGTCTCTATTGTATCTCTATCCCTACAGTTTCTCTTTACCTTTCCTAACGACTTCCTTCATTCCAGTCTATATGAATGACCATAAAAATGTTGGCATGTTGGAAAAATAATAATGCATTGTCACATGTCACATTGTCACCTCTATCTGTACTCCAAATTCCATGCACTGATTTTGCAAGTGAGTTCAAATGGCTTCTCTCAACAGTCAGAGTGAAAAGCTTCACACAGCCCATAGATACCTGAGTACCTGAAGCAGCTTAAATTCCCACTTTTATGGGAAGCTTTTCCTCCCTCACCTCCATGCACATTTAATTGCAGTGTTTCCTTATAAGCAGTGCTTTATAAAAGATGCAGTAGTTGGGCTCTGAACAATAAAACTGTAACCTGTGATTTCAGTAGGAGGAGCCAAGTCAGTCTTAAAAACCACATTTTTTTCCCACAATATCCCTGCACAAACCCTCAGGATGGGGAACCCCCCTGTAAATAACAGCTGATCTTTTTCCATTTTTCTCACTCAATCAATTCACTATTAGCATTAACCAGAAATTTCCCAACTTCCTAAATACCGTGACATTTCCCAGTTAAAGCCCCAAAAACACAACTTTCTCTCTCTTCAGGAAATTGGATGTGAGAAGTCTCCAAAGAGACTGCAGGAGCACACAGGGATCTGTAACCAACTCAAGCAAACTGATGAAAATTCAAATTATGAGATAAATCTAATGCTCTCACATACAAAGAAAGATTTATTCTGTTGGCAGCTTCGTTTTCCATGTCCTGCCCTTTAAGAACAGAAGGATTCACATTATATCCCAGACTGAGAATGTGTATTTTTGAAAAATCCAGAGAAGCATGTCTAGCACTAAATACTATATATTGGTTGCAAAATGGTAGAGAAAGTGTGACTTTCAATAAAGAAATGCTTCCATGAATTCTCATGTCAGTATGATCCTTTTGGATCCCTTCCAAACCAGGATATTCTGTGACTCCATGTCAGCCAGATCTTATGGTATTTCAAAAACACAGGAACACAAACTGTGTGATGTGTTTTTCTAACATGGAGCAGAAAGGATGGAGCTTTACCAGAAGAGAGGATATCAGCTCAACATGAGACTTTAATCTTCCATGGCCAAGACCTGCTTGTGGCTGAACTTTCAGACACTTTGTACAGTGTCTACCAGTGTAATGATAAAGGTGCAAGAATTATTTACACTCACTTCTTCCTTTTTGACCCCAAATCCTTCATGGATAATGCTGAGACTGGACCAGACCTGGGGAACAGGTTAAAAGAGTGAGAAAAACCGTAACACAAACCATTCTGTGGTTCTACAATTCTGTGTTTTCTCATAAATACTTTCCATATCCAATGCCAGGGATGTAAACGCAGAATTTCTGCCTTGCCCTGAAGAGACCACTGTGTCAGCATTGTAACTATTGGCCTCAAGGACCTGCCAGCTTCAGTTGTATGAAAAGTTCAAACAGTCATTACTTCAGGGTTTTTGTCTGTGTAATGATAAGGAGATAATGGGCATTTGGTCCAGAAAACGTTAGGAGTTGCACAAAGGGATCACAGCCTGCCTGTTCACATGAAAATACCCCTTTTATCTTTGTACATAAATACACAGTAACCTTTGCAAAGTCTCCAAATTACTTCATTTTCTTGGGAGAAAGAAATTGTAATTGGGTGGGCTGTGCAAGCTCATTCTTCCTGCTAGTTAAGCCACAGACATTCATCTTTCCACAAAGAGCCCAAATTGTTCCCGTCTGCACTTGAATGTTTTGTTGTCTCATTTTAACTGACCCATCAGACCATAAATAGCGGCACAAGGCCCTCACATCTATTAACTGGTGTCCTTATGAGTCCTTTCGCATTTATTGTTAAGAGGACTAACACCTCCTAGAGAAGAACTGGAAGTCTCATGAGCAGCCACTCTGAAGCAAGGCTGATCAAATATAATTCCTCATTAAAAGATACCAAGCAGCTGGGCCTGGCTTTTTGAGCATACAGACATTTCCTATTAAGGTTCAAACGAATAAACAAAAGTTTCCTTTTTGGTTTTCTTTATCCTGAATTATTCCCCTCTCAGAGCAGGCTTCTTGCTCACTGTAACAGCGGAACTATATCCATGTGACTCTTCAATTTCACCTACATCTCCCAAATAAAAAAAAAAAATTATTTCCAATATAACTGCTGCCAGAAAGCATTCATCAGCTGAAGGCTGTGAAACTTCAATTAACAGGTGACCTGTAGGCAGCACTGCCTGGCTGCGGGCGTGAACGCACATAAAGCAGCGCATTAAAACCACTGCTACATTAAACAGCTTCACAGGGCACCGAGCACCTGAAGATACCTGCTCTCTTTCTGCCTTCACAAAGGAGATTGTCCCATCACCAATCCTGCAGGACACAAACGGCTCTTAGGGAAAGGTTCTGATTGCAGAACATCGATGTGAGGTGCTGGATGACACAGAAGGACATTAATAATGGGAGCCGGTCCCTTTAGCGATCCATCGCTGTCTGTGTATTTAACAAGGACATTTTACAGCCTGGATATCCAGTCATAAGGTCATCCTACTCGCCTGGCCTTATTAATAAGATAATCTCATGCTGGCTGAATGGAGGTGGTTCAAAGGGTGCAGCAGGAATGTGCAGGAGGACTGGGAGGTGATGGAGCCCGATGGCTGCAAAGCTGTGCCAAGCTGGGCTGCCAGAGGGGACACGGAGCAAAGAACAGACTCTGAGGTATCTGTGGTAGCCCAAAAAGCCTCCTGTAAGATAAGCTGCCCACTGCCAGACACACTTTTAAACGTTCTGGCTTAAGACTCACTTTACATTTGCACAGGGGAACCACACAACAACTGGGAAACCCTGAAATGTATTCAAGAACCTGATTAAATTAGACTGTGTGACAATTCTGTTGGACCCAGCAGGGCTGGTATCTGTTAACCAGGCAGTTTATGGAGCTCTTTCACAGAAACAAATCGTACCTCAGCAACTATTCAGAAATTCTGATTCCACAGGTGATGGGATCTGTCTCTAAAGCGTATCAAGAACCTGCTTCCTTACTATCTTACTAATTTTTCTAATTTAAAACAAGCAACACGATAATTTTTGGCAACTTAGGAAAGGAAAGTTTTTTTTTCCTGCTAATCACAGAATAACTAGATTGGAAGAGACCTACAAGATCATCAAGTCCAACTCGTGCCCAAACACCTCAACTAGACCATGGCACCCAGTGCCACATCCAGTCTCTTAAAATATATCCAGGGATGGTGACTCCACCACCTCCCCAGGAAAAGCATTCCAATACTTTATTATTCTTACCTATAATTCTTATCTTGTTCTCATCTTTATTCTACTCTTTATCACCTTAATGATGCAAATGATAAGAACACTCTTGGATCTAATTTACCCTCCACACAGAACAGAAATTGTATTCACTCAGCTGAAAAGAGAATTTACTTCCAGTTAATAAATAAACGCCTTTGTATGATATAATCAATGAAACAAACAAGTTGTAGCACTGCTGTATCTCTCTTCATCCACGACTCTGTTTTAAAAGCTTTCCAAGTAAGTCTGATTCTTCTGTGCTAAGGGTTTCTTGGTTTCAATAAGCATTTGATTGATTACGGACACAGTAAAAGGAGATTCTTATCCTATATCAAGGAGCTCTCTGTTTTGTCTGGTCTTCTAAACTTTCTTACACCTTCACTGCCCTGCAAACTTCCCAGGAATTGATGGGTAGCTGGGTCAGCAGTTCAGCTTCCTCCCTTCAGCATCCAGAAACTACACTCTGGAATATCAGTGAACAAAGGAATGTGAGGGGTCAGCTTTCCCAGAGCTTGCTTCTGCAGGAAGAGTAGAAATAGTGAAGACCTCAAAAATACCAGGTTTATGTGGTTCACACCTTGCTTTCCTAATATGCACCTTCAGCCGCATTCATTATCCCTTATCAGAGCTATTTCAGGTAATAAATAAAAAGAACTGTCCCAAATGTGAAAGTTCTTTCCCATTTCCAGTCTGGGAATAAGAAATTATCGTGGGAAGTTGTCTAAATTTATCTGGTTGAGGCCTGCAGGTATAGAATCATAAATCATTAAGGTCAGAAAATACCTGTAAGATCACTGAGTCCAGCCATTAACCCAACACCACCATGGTCACCACTAAACCAACTTCCCAAGTGCCCCATCCACCCTTTGAACCTTTCAGGGGTGGAGACTCCACCACTATCCTGGCCAGCCTGTTCCAATGCCTGACCACCCTTTCCATGAGTAAATTTTTCCTAATTTCCTATCTAAACCTTCCCTGCTGAAACTTGAGGCCATTTCCTTTTGTCCTGTCACTACATGCCATACAGTGCAGAAAATTTCACATCAATATACAGTGGGAGAAAAAAAAAACAAAACCTCCAAAAACATAAGTATATTAATTTTCAAATACTTTTTCAAATTAATTGACTTAAAATACTGAGATATAGAGGAATCCATTGTTATACCAGCAGAAATTACTAAGAACAATTTACTGGTCTTATCCCCAGTCAACACAGCTGCTCTGAACATGTTTGCAGCCTGACTTTTATGTAGCACAACTGCACCTCAGGACTCCTTGATGCCCAAAGTTTCATCCTGCTCCTATTAACATCAACACAATTTGGAAAAACCACCATAACTTGATAGCAAAAATGTAACACCCAAAGATATTGAAAACAGTAACTCTGCAACAAATTCCTTGGATTTATTTTAATGACACCTGGTAAATTAGGTCTGGGTTAACACTGACCAACACAGATCAACATACATCCACATACAGGGGAAAAACAAAAAGGGCTCTACTGAATAGCTCTAAGTAGATTTGAAGCACTGATAATGCAAGTGCTTTCCCTGAATGATTTTATAATATTCAGTTGGAACATTCTGGATGCTTATTTTGATGAACTGACTCAAAAGCAAAAGCCTGCATATGAACTCATCCCATATGGACTCACATGGGCTATCATATCCCATATGGACTCATCCCATATGTCTTGCAGACTTCAGATGAACTGCAAATAGTGTGTCCCTCTGACCCACTTTCATCAGAAGTTTTACCCTCCTCTACAGGAGGAAAAGACTTTTGACTCTACCTGTGATGGTGGATAGAGATTTATTTCTATGATTCAATACTTGGGCATTGAAGCTGAAAAAATTCAGAACACCAATAAACCCTAAGTGAGAATAATAAACCCAGAGGAAAACTAATCAAAGCTCAGTGAAATCTTTGGATCAAAGCTGCAGGGGAAAGGTACTGATGTGCTGGATGTACTGGATTTTGGGCAGCCCCAAAATCCAGCCTCATCCTGGGCTGCATGCAAAGCAGGGTGGGCAGCAGGGGAGGGGGATTCTGCCCCTCTGCCCTGGCTCAGGTGAGATCTCACCTGCAGAGCTGCCCCAGCCCGGGGGACAATACCAGAAGGACTTGGAGCTGCTGGAGAGAGTCCAGAGGGGGCCATGGAGATGCTCCAAGGGCTGGAGCCTCTGGAGCCAGGCTGGGAGAGCTGGGGGTGCTCACCTGGAGAGGAGAAGGCTCCAGGGAGAGCTCAGAGACCTTCCAAGGCCTAAAGGAGAGCTGGAGAGGGACTGGGGACAAGGGATGGAGGGACAGGACACAGGGAGTGGCTTCCCACTGCCAGAGGGCAGGGATGGATGGGATATTGGGGAGAAATTCTTCCCTGAGGGGATGGGGAGGCCCTGGCACAGGGTGCCCAGAGAAGCTGTGGCTGCCCCTGGATCCCTGGAAATGTCCAAGGCCAGGTTGGATGGGACTTGGAGCAGCCTGGGATAGTGGAAGGTGTCCCTGCCATGGCAGGGGGTTGGAACTGGATGATCTTTAAGGATCCTTTCAACCCAAACCATTCTGAGATTTCATGATTCTTGGACTGACTCAGTCCTTAGCACTTATTCCAAAATTGCTGGAGGGTCAATCCCTGCGTGCAGTTTGAGCTAGCAGAACTTGTCAGACTTCTGTTGAATTTGTTTTGATGACACCACAAAACAGACAGAAACAGGAGTCATTTATTTGTCTATTTGTGTTCTGATGTTGAAAGAATGCCATTAATGTGCAAGCGACCGACTCAGCCAAGTAATAAAATAATGGCAATGTAATGGTTTCAGGTGTTTCTGAAGGAAGAATTCAAAAATCAGACTAGATAAGAAGCATGAAGAACCTCTGTGAGATCATTCATGTAAATACCAGACATGAAAAAAAGTGAATCTAAAATTTAAATACTAAGTAAAAAGATATTAGAAGGAGGGAACAGTCTCATTATCTTAATATATCCAAAAGGACTGATATAAAAAAATCTTCAGTTTTCTTGAATCTGAGTTGGGCAAACTCTGCCAATTTACACAAGTTAAAAATATTATACAATTGCCTTCTGAGTGGTATGTGTCAGTGGGTATTTCACTGTTGTAAGGATTGGGGGGGGTGGAGTTGTTTTTGATGTTTTATCACTCAAACTGTTGTTTGGGAACAAAGCTTCAAGAAATGGTTGCCAGGGAAAGTTTCTTTATTCTGCCTGATCTAAGTTTTCCCAGTAGATTTCTGTTTAAAAAGAATAAACAGAAAAAAAACAAAGCAAAAGAGTAGAAGTGAGAATTAGATATAAATATGACACTAAACTATATCTTTTAATACAAAAGAACTCTTTTTTAATTAGAAGCTTGGAAGGACATATCCTTTAATTGCTGCACTTGTAGTTTCTGGGCCATCAATATCCTTGCTTCTTTCATTAATAAACTGGCAAGTCAAGTAGGAAAGCTGCAGGAGTATAATTTTTTCCCTTAAGCTCTACTTAATCAACAGCAGACTTGATCAAACAGAAAAAAGAAAATGTAAATCAGTTGCATTAATTCTGCTGGCAGTAAATAGTAGGAAGAAAGCTAAACATGAAAGAATGCTCATTTTGCAGCTGATATCTGGGGTAGGATTGAATGGGAGAAATAGGTAGTTAAACAGCTCTTTAGATTGTGAGTGACTGGGGGAATGCTGGGGTTTATGTATGGATTAGCACAGTGATAGACCCTGAGTAGCAAAAGACGATGACTAATTACCTGACAGAGCAGCACTCCATTCGCCTTGGTCATTGAAATTAATTTCTGTTTTCAGGACTGGCAGAAAGCAGCTGCAGAATTTCAGTTCAATACTCAAATTAACTAGGAGTCTAAATTATTTCTTTGCACATGTGGTATTAGAGGAGTGGGTTACTAAATTGATCTTGATTTTACACACTGAGGCAAGAATTATTCCACCTTTTCATCTGAAGTCCATGTCCCCTGAAATCAGGGAATAAAACCTGTGCTGTAATAAACTACTTGTCACTGATGTGAACTCTGTCAGATAGTTAACATCTTAACATTTCCTGGAATCCCAGATGAAGGAATTATAAAATAAAGTCTTCTGAGTTGAAAGAAGATTTTACTACCTACTCTGCTGAGTAAAATATAGTGAGTTGAATGTAGATGAATTTATGGTTTGAATAGGATGATGCCCAGGAATTTGTTTTTTTTTACAATGTGTATCTTTTTGACAATCTGGTATATTTGTAACTTTACTGACTGATAAAAGAGGTGTGAAACCTGTCAGTGAGTTATTACTGATGAACTTGTAATAGTTGGAGGCCTGGCAATAGAAAATCAGGAAAGCCAACTGCATAGAACCTATAGAATCAACCTTGTAAGAAAAACCTGCATACACTAAAGTGGTCATACATGCCGTGATTCTAAAATGCAGAAATTCTGCCAGATTTCCATGTTGGCAGTTGACTCATTACATCCATGAGCATTTCTCTTTTGCCAGTAGCAAAACTCCCAGAGCCTTTTGTCTGTTTAAACATTACTCATCCTTTAATTTATTTATTCAGCAAAAATAAATTTGAAATGTTTATAAAGTAAATAAATACGAGAGGGAGGAAAAGACATGAGTATGAAAAATGGAATAAATATTTGATATTCAAGAGTAAATTTTATTTCAATGGAATGTTAGCCAGGAAGGGTGTGTGAAAGCTTTTTTTTCAGCACTTGTGTCCCATAGTATTCTAGCTGAATAAATTGTGTTACTTCCTGCTCTTTCCTGCATGCTGCCTCTCAATAGACACTTCTAGGCAGGAGGATTACCACATAAAACCAAGAGATTTTATCTTACTGTGTCTTAGTCCTGTGTGGAATCACTGTAACTGGTCACCTTAGTAACTCCAATGTGTTTTATTTCTTTGGTGATGCTAAGGCAACACAGCTATGGAAGAATGGATCGGATTTTATTCTGGTTCCATAATGAATTTGTAGAGCTAGCAGTTACTTAGAAAAGCAAAAACAAAACCAGAGAACATTCTTTTAGTCAGACAGTGAGCAAACTTGATCTGGAGGTCAGCGAGACACAATGCATTGAGAAATGTGTGCTGGCATTTGAGTAATATTTCACAGTATAGTGGTGGTAAAGATTATGAGGTTATATGCAATAATTTACTGGTATTGTCAAAATTAAGAAATCCACAAAACCAATTTTTTTATATTAATAAGATTAGAATATCATAATCGTGTTAAAAGTTTTATTCCCTCCCTAGTAATTTCTTTCATCATCCTTTTGCTCTTCAGTTCTATTGTCCAGGTATTATTTTGTCACTGTATATACTCTTTGTGTTTTATTTTTGCATTCATTAAAAGACCTAGTAGTTGTTTGTTTTGGTTTTTTTTTTTTTTTTGCATACCAAAAAGAACCAAAAGAATCACTAGGAAATGACACCTGACCTTAGATATATTGTTTTCCTATTCATCTTGTTGATGGAGACAGAGTTCTGTGTCTATGTTGGTATACCAAGAATCTTGAACTGAATTTCATTTAGGCAAATGATTTGAGCTGGCTTTGCATAGAGATGTAGGTGTCATTTATGCTTTTATGTACTGGAAAATTAATATTCCTCATATTAATGCCAAGATTCTACCACGATTACCATTAAGCAACCACTAATGTGAATTCTCTTGCCCTGCCATTACAGCAGATGATGCTAATGTGTTTTTGTCTTTGATGTGGATAACACATAGTCCTGAGAGCGTGCTAGACTGAGAACTACAATATTTCAGATGTATATTGGTGAGCTGAGGTTTTTTTTCTTATTTCAACCTACAGTAGAAGGCATCATTAATGCTAGAGCAGATACTGGTCTGTGAAGGTCACATCTACGAGTCTGTTGTCTACAAATGTGAAAATAGGGTCAGCTCTGAAAACGGCTTTGAGAGTAAAAACACGTGTGCATTGAACATCTCTAGAATGGAACCCAGTCAGTCTGTTTTCAGAATGATTTTTACCAAAAGCAGAATTTGAAAAGCTCAATTTATCTTTGTCAGTCACCTGAACTTCCATTATTCAAGCGTATACCACTCTATTTAAATATGATACATCACTTCTTATAGAAGACTTCTCTGTTGAAGAGGACAACCTATATAGATTCAGGATATAACTGCTTGCAGGAATCATGAAAAAAGTTTATAGTAAATGGGAGAATTTTAAGAAAGTGTGAGAAAACAAAATGAGAAATATTAATTCCTTGACTTCTGAGAAAAAATGACAAAAGGATGTTCTGTCCTTCTCAACACTTGTCCAGCATGGAGTCTCTTCATTTTACTCTGTGCTAGCTCAGCATCACAAGAATCCTGTGGAAATTTTTTTGTTTGTGAAATATTTTGTTCTCAGCTTGAGGCCATTGCCATGTCAGGAACCTCTGGTGGTCTTGCAGGGGTAGGAAAGTGAAAAAGCTTCTGCTTATTGTGGCAACTGACCCAACAAGGAGCACTGGTGAGCAATTAGAGTCTCATGACCATATACTGTAAGTTGTTTAATTGTCTTTTGCTCAGAGTTAAACAAACTGGAAGCTTCAGATGGCAGGGCACTGCCATTTTTCAAGTGAAATTGCAGAAACAGGAAATCTATAAAGAGGGCACATATTTCATACGTTTTCTCCACTTGCTGCTGAGACCATTATTAATGCTGCAATTTAAAAATAAAAGATACAGAACATTAGAGTTCTGAAGGGAGTCCCGTTTTTGTGAGTTAGATTAATTCTTCTCATTGATAAAGTCTTGAATACGGCAGAAAATTACAGAGAAATTTTTGGTCTCAAAAGCCAGACTTGCTTTGCTCTTTGCCACAGCAGAAGTATTTGGAGGAGAGACTGGGATGGCTGGCATGTATTTAACTTAAACAGCACCTTAAACCTGCCAAATAAAATAACTTTGGGCCAGATCATGTCCTGGTGAGCATTGTGGTGGATCTTGCTTGTGGTTAGGGTATTTAATCTCCCCTAGGACCCAAATGATTAGCACATCATGTCATGGAGAAGTATTTATTGGAATGGAAATAATTCTTGGGGGGTTTGTGTTCACAGGTTTAAATCAGAGCTGAGCATGGAGTTTTAGGGCCTTATTCACAGTAAATTTTATGTTGGTGAAAGGTTATGGAATGGATTTCTGTACCATGTCTACTTGCTCTCACAAATCTTAGAAGAGATATGGACTCTGAACTTTGTTGTGAGTGGTGTTTTTTAAATTATTTTTTATTTTTTAATTTTTTTTAAATTTTTTAAATTTTTTTTATTTTTCAGCTGTAA
>JANRGV010000084.1:66756896-66777958 GCA_024734035.1 Alethe castanea
GGGGACAAGGGATGGAGGGACAGGACACAGGGAATGGCTTCCCACTGCCAGAGGGCAGGGATGGATGGGATACTGGGGAGAAATTCTTCCCTGGGGGGATGGGGAGGTCCTGGCACAGGGTGCCCAGAGAAGCTGTGGCTGCCCCTGGATCCCTGGAAATGTTCAAGGCCAGGTTGGATGGGGCTTGGAGCAGCCTGGGTTAGTGGAAGGTGTCCCTGCCCATGGCAGTGAGTTGGAAGAAAATATTTTTTAAGATCTTTTCCAACCCGAACAATTCTGTGATTCCATGATTCTACATCAACTAGCCTGAGCTGGCTAACACACAAGGCCAGTCTAAACCAGAGCACAGGCAGGGAGAACTGACAAGACCCTCAGCCAGCAGCTCAATTTGTCACACTTTAAGTAACTGAACACATGGGACGACTCTTGAAAGGTTCTTGTCTCTTTTCTACTTAGTTAAGAGAGCTGAGGCTATGACAGGCTGGGTTTTTTTGGGAGATGAAGTTGGGTGAGATGCATTATTCATCACCTTTCAAAGTAGCACGGGCTTAATCACCAGACATAATGCAAGTGGAAATTTATGTCATATGCTAAGCCAAAGGTCAGATTACAGATAATCAGAATGGCCCTTTTGACTTTAAAATCCATAATGGTTACAGATTAGGAGCAGGTCCCTTGAAGGCAGCACAGTTACATGGACGGGAAACTGATGTGAAATGAAAGTCATCCATGACAACTCAGTTATATTTCTTTTTAATAATGGATGTCAATAAAGAAAGCTCTGTTCATTTTTAAATGACTGAACTTTTGAAGCGATCTGCTAATGGCTCCTGTGACATTGACAAAACCTGAACAACATTTATCAGGTACATAAAGCTGAGAACATGGTCTGTACCTTGCACCAGAGGAATTTTCCCTAAGCTATCCTATGCTTGCTGGCATCTATAAGAAAATATGGCTTTTTCACATAATAAATATTACTACTGTCTCAAGAGACTGATGATATGAAATTCTTCCACTTCCCAACAAACCAGTATTTTTTATCTGCATAAAAGATTGCGTTTTGAGTTCTGTCTGGAAAAAAAGCACTTTAATAAACATAATAACTCAGAAGAGTGTTAAGCAAAAGCTGAATAACATCAGATTTACATGATTTTAAATAAAGATTGTCTGACAATGTTTTAATTTTTACCCTGTTCAGTTTCATCGTTTTCACTGGGATTTCCCAGGTGTATGCACCTAAATAAGCAGAAATGGGGTGTAACTGTGAACAGGACTAGAATTTAATGGCAAAAGAGATGTATCACAATGGAATCAAAGAACATATTTTTCTTAAAATGTGTACTCTAAACCCTTCATATTTTAGCATCTTCAAGAGTCTCATTTCAATATGACCAGGGGTTTTGCTGTGGCTGCCACGTCCCTGAAGTGTCCAAGGCCAGCTGGACAGGGCTTGGAGCAACCTGGGATAGTGGAAGTGGCCAGGAATAGAACTGGATGGGCTTTAAAGCCCCTTCCAGCCCAAACCATTCTATGATTCTGTCATTATTTTCCCTTTCCTAACAACAAAACAGCCTCTCTGCTCCTATTATTTATTTTTTAATGGCAGTTTCCCACTGACAGAATAGAATTACGTACTTTAATCATATACTGGCATTTTTATTCATATACTGACACAACAGAAACAAATAATAAACCACCAGAGAAATGATTATTTAGCATGGCTGGGATGGGTAGTAATGCACAGTGGGTAACAGCAGCCAGATGTTGCAGCTAAAATTTTATCTGAAGTATTGTTAATATAATTTCATTTCTTTGTAATTTACTTACCTGAGGACTGGCAAGAATTTACTTTTAAAACCACTTGGACTCTCAGAAGAACTTCTAAACTTAAAATTGAACTGAACCAGTCATCAGCCTGCAGTGTTTATCTCAGGGATTATAAAACACTTTAGAGAAACCCAACCTATAATTAAGTTATTGCCTAAATTCTTAGTGCAAAAGTTATGAGTAAACTCCACAGCAGGAAGAGAACACAACACCTTCCAGCCATCCATATTGTCCTGGCTCCTCCTAACCAAATGGATTACAGAGAACGAGGCAGTTCCAAAATGTTTAACAGACAAAAATCCTTGTTAAGATTTCTAACAAGGAAAACATTCTTACTGCCCCCACATCTGCTGACTTGAACATCCTTAAGCAGGTGAATTTAATCTCAGTAGGAGCATCCTGTCTGTGAAACATCTCCAGGTGAGATTCCTCAATAATTCACAGCAAGGCACAAAGAGTCAGAGAAACAATGAAACGGAAGTAGGAAGAGGAATAAAGTCTTAATGATCATGAAAAGCCCTGGATTATGAGATGAATATTGCATAAACACACTCCAAATCTTAGTTATATCCAAAGGTTGCAGTTTCAAGATACATGTTCTCAGGAAATAAAAAGTCTTTTTACTTTTTCATCACAAACACTGCTAGGAAAATGTGAAAGTAAAGTACTTTATAGTTTTCTTCAAATTTTGATTGAATTTATTCAGATTTAAGTTCTGTTTCTCTTCCATTTACTATCAAATTTTTCTTAATCAATTGTACAAGATTTGTTGTTTTTTCTCTCCACAATTACCACATTAGAGATTTTAAAATTCACCTACTGCACACAGACACATCACCAAGCAAGAGTAGATGAGCAAGACATAATTAAGCTTTTTAAGGTTTGACCAGTACAATCACATCAGAAGAACTTTCTGATTGATTAATTAACAGAAGCTCTTCAAGAAACCATCTAGTAACAAGGAAAAAATCCCTCACAGATCTGTATCCTGTTAAAAGATCAAAGACAGTCAATTTTGTCAATGAGGGGAAGTTATGAGCAGAATCCCACAGGGATCTGCTTTGGTTCTTTGCTCATCTTTATGTCTCTAATTGATCTAGAGCTGGTGAAGGAGTGAAATCTGCTTATACACCACAATATTCAGCACAGTTAAAACTAGATGGGTATTACAGTCTTGCATCACCCCAATAGCAGATTTACAACAATAGTTCCTATTTTAGCAATTCACTCAAGAAGGAAATCTTGTGTTAGCTTGAGTTGTCCTGTAAAAGCACTTTTATAAATGAACAGAAGGAATTATTTTGAAAGGCTTAGAGAACAACACAGAGACCATTACCCATGAAGGCGTGGGGGGCACCTGTGCCTGCAGTCCCACAGCTGAGGCAAAGAACAGAAAATACAGACAAGAGTTATAAAGGTATGAAAATTCTTCCATTCAAAATGAGCTTTGTGGAGAAAGGAGGGGGAAAAAAAAAGGCAGACCCATGCATTTATAAACTTAATGGAAAAGGTGAATAGAAGGTACTTATTCATTGCTCTCATTATACAAGACCTTGGGGAGAACTGCACTGAGTGATTAGACAGAGGAAAATAAATACTTTCTAACACACAAACATTTGTCATAGATATCTTGGAGCCATATATTAAAGAACTCCAAAAGCAGTTAAACAAATTCAAGAATTATTACACAAGAATGTCAGATGCAACTTTTATCTCAGAAATGCCTTGAATCTAAAGGAGAAGGATAACTCAGCACTTATTGATGACTTCAGGAGCTGTTACCAGCTACTCTCAGAAGCAGTTTAGAGATCTTTGATCTCTCTACCTCTGCAGATACAAACTCCATCCTTAATTTGTGGCAAACATTCTCACTTCTCTCCACTCCCACATTTCCCAACACCTCCAGGTGCTCTCCACAAGGCACCCATCACTCCATGCTGTTCCCAAAGCACAGTCATGGGCTCACAGAAGGGTTTTGGTTGGAAAGGACCTTGAAGACCATCTAATTCCAAGCCCCTGTCCTGTGCAGGGACACTTTCCACTAAGCCAGGTTGCTCTGTGTCATCCTTAAGATCTCTTCCCATCCAACTCTCCCAATCTGTGATGAGGTCCATCCACACCAAACCTTTTCACATGACCCTGAGCTCTTCCCATACTCCTGCCTCATATCCCTTAACCCAGAGAGACCTTTTTGGCTGTCACAGCTCCTGTTCTGTTTGATGAGGCTCCAAATTGTGCACTGAGAGCCACCAGTGTTGGCTTCTCTCTGACGCTGAGTTCTCCTACAAGTTTCACTGTCCCTGGAGAAACAGAGCCCTTGCAGTCGCTTTCACAAAGACTAAACCCAGCAAAACCCCTCAGACAGAAAGCTGTTCTCACAAATTGACAAGATTCTGGAGACCATAAAGATGAAGGAGAGCACAAGGTATTGCTTCCTTGCAGGCAGAATGGGTCACAGTGAATGATTTCCAGAACATTTGCTTCTCTCCTCAGTTCTCTGTTTGGAGGGGGGAACATCTTGTGTCATTTACTAACACGAAGTGCTCTTCTGAAGTGTGAATGCTTAGTATCTTCAACAATCAGGCAATTTATTCAAATGTCTAAAAATGGATATAATAGAAAATTCTTTCCTTTCTGTCAGTTTTAAAAAATAAAATAAAAAAAAACCACACAGAGATTCAAACAGAGACTCAATGGTTTCTGTACTGTTGCACTTATCTTAGTGTGGCTTAAATAAAACCCTTGAGAACTTCACCATGAGCTTATCAACAGGTTAGACTTTTGTGTTAAAAATGCTTCTTTTCCAGAAGGCATAAATAATTCCTGGGAGAACGACCAGAAGTCTCATCCAAAGGCAGTAGGAAGACTCCTACTGACTTCATCATACCTGGATCAAGCCCAAGGTTTGTATTATAGCTTAATGTATTTTTATACTGGCACTGCAATGAATTCCAACAAAAATAAAGCTCTAAAATGTTAAAGGGGGAAGAACAGGTTACACTGCTAAATCTAAGGAAATTTTGAAATGGATGCACTTCCCACACTTGCAGCATCAATCCTGCTCTTCTATTCCTGCCCACAACAACATAAAAGTCCCACTAGGTGTAAAAATCTTCTCCTAATGCTGTCTCCTTTTCAATACATACAAGACAAAATGCACTCCCTAAACATATTTCCCTCCACAAACTGGTATTTAAGTAACAATTTCATCTCCTCTTCTGCTCCTTGTTTAACTCCTGCATCCCCCTTTCTCCAGCTCTGAACATTTAAAGAGCTTTATACCTGTTTGATTACATTTCTGAGGCTGTTTATTTCTTGCAATGATTTGAGAAGTAATCTATCAGTGCAGCTCCTCAGGACAATACACTCTCCTCTCTTTTAGGGATAAATCAGTTTTTTAACTCCCATTGCTGAAGTCAGACCCAGAGGCATCCAAATCACCACGACAGGAATTCCTCCAGGAATGTTCTTACAGCAGGTAAGAAAAATGTTTTGACAGTTTTGGTTTAAGGTGGAAACCTTTACCTACAAACAGAAACTATCACCAGATTAAAAAAACTAGTCCAAAAATTATGTTCCTCAAGTAATTATTGCTGATTTTAAATTTTGCACTTTCAAAACATGCTAAGGAAGAACTGGTGAGCACATTTCATGAAAAATATCAAGATGTTATGGTGGAAAACATGGGATTTCTTTTTCATCAGAGAAAAAAAAAACAAACAAAACCCAGTAAAATCTCAATCCCTCACAAAAGTTGGGTCAGCCAAGATCATGAATCTTGAATGCTTTTTTTTTTTTCTCAAAACTGTTAGAATTGAGGTGCTGTTGTTGGTTTGGAATCCAGTGCTGTACATCACGAATTTTAGAGTGGAATGTTGTCAGAGAGATAAAAGACTGCAGGAATAAAAGATTAAGGGCAAGAGGGGGTGAACTCATCCATATTTGTACTTCTCAAGGACCTGAGTATTGGCCACATGGTCCTGCAGCATCACTGTATGGTCCTTAATGTAAGCAGCATTATTTATTTTTTTCCCTTGCTTGTGAAAAATGGTGGCAATTATATAAAACTGCAGAGCTACCAAGAATTTAATTTTGTGCTTTAACAATACAGAAATTAGGCACCAGCACATCTTCTCTAAATGAGATTTGCTTCATTTCCCTGTCTCCTAGACAGAATGCTCCCTCCTTCCAGAATAAAATACACCAAAAATTATAATAGCCCAAGGGAATCTCCTCAACCATGGATCCTCTGAAGAATATGGCTCATGGAAAGAGAAATGTTGGGAGGCTCCAGGTAACATCCTGAAGGAAACTCAAGACCCATGCCTGTTCTCAAACATTTATTCCTTCCCTTCCCCCAAATTTAAACAGAATTTTTTTCACCTTACCCTAGATCTGCTAATTCCTTCTAGGCTTAAAATTAAGTTTGTTCAGATGTAGGTTAAACATTTTTCAGCTGCTGTGTCAATGCACAACTGCAGATCCTGGCAGGATTTGTGTGCTAGCTGGTAAATGCAGCAAACTGAGCCCTGTGGAAAGACTCAGTGGGTCACAGCACCCTGAGAGCAACTCACTGCTTGATCAGTAATGTCAGCATGCCAAATTATGCTCTGCTTAATTGCTAGACACAGAAGGAGAAATATTTCAGTGGAATAGGATTTGTAAATAAGGATTTAAGCATTAGAATTGGGCTGAGTTTGGAGGGGGACTATTATTTTGGTTTCTAGCTTGGCCAAAGCTATTACATACTAAGTATGATAAATGCACTGAAAAGTTACTGATTGTATTATTGAGCAAATTTTTTAAAAAGGAGCATACTTTAATGTCAATATTGCACTGGATTTTAATTTCTGGTGTCACAATAAAATCAGCTGAAATGCCTATCCTTCCTCCAATAATTTATCTTCTGGGGCTTTTTTTGCAACGAGTATTAATGCCCCTTGCTGGTCTAATGTCAGTGATATCAGTATTTACTGCAGTTTTTGATTAGCTCTGCCATTATAATTCACGGAAAACAAGGCACAGCACAAATAAGGAATGCTGTAAATCTTCAGAGAAAGCAGAAGCAATCAGGCTCCTATCAAGGCTTGCAGTTTAGGCCCAGTTCTAATAATACACTTTATTGGGCACTTGGACTAAGCCTATCCACGTGTTTCAGGTAGATGCAGAATTTGGAGCTTTATCACATTAAAGCCCAGGTGTGTGAATATAAGAAGGGGGCATTTTTTGTGGTGATGTGGACATTTTGGATGATCCCTGGAAGTGCCCAAGGCCATGTTGGATGGAGCTCTGAGCAACCTGGCCTAGTGGAAGCTGTCCCAGCCCAAGGCAGGGGTTTGGACTAGATGAGCTTTAAATGTCCCCTCCAAGCCAAACCACTGTGTGATCCTGTGATTGCATATCCAAGCATCTCCCTTGAAGTTATTTGGAGCAGTCTGGGACTGCTGTGATATCTCTTGGAGACTGTTCACATTGTTCCAGTGGCCAAAGGACACCCACTCCTCAAGAGAAGTCTAAATTAGAGCTATCTGGGAGTGCAGCAGCAATGTAAACTGATACATCTCCTGTCAAATCCAACCGAGAAAGAAACCCAAACCTTACAGGTTTTGGCAGAGCACCCGGTTCTGTAACACAAAAATAAAACAAAACAAAACACAACATAAAAATGAAAGAACACATACTGCAGCTTCAAGCTTTTAAATAGAGTGAGTTTGTGGTGTGTTTAAAATTTTTTGAAGATTATCCCAAGCTGTGTCAAGGTGAGCACTGGAAAGAGTCTTAAAAGCAGCACTGCTGCTTCTCTAACCTCATGGAGGTTTACGAGGTTTTTCAGACACTTCAGATGCCAAACCCATTTTGTTTTTCCATCAGTGAGCTCAGCATGATGCTTTAATTATTCCTTAGGAGGCAGGCATAAAAATATAGGGGTGCTTAATGTAGTGACAGAATTATGATGTGAGTTATGCAAAATTTATTCTCCTTTTAAAATACATGGTTGTAAATTATCAAGGAATTCTACAGCGGATTTAATTTCATGTATTTATTTATTCATTTAATGGCAGGAAAGAGGGGTCACAGCTAGATTTATAAAGATATAAACCCTAAAATTGGCATTTTTGCCTTGTACATATTGGACATAAAGTTCCATAGAAGTTTGAATGAAGATACCTTGCAATACAAGGCTCTTCTCACTTCTGACATTGGCAATATTTGGCACACTGATTTCTAGAAAATATAACTTAGAGTAAGAATTCACTTAAACCAAACTCTAATATAAAGAATTTGGTTTGTGAGGAAGCCAACATAAATTGTAAGGATGAAAAGATCAGAAGCCAATGTGACACTGATTAAATATTCCACAGAAGTCAGTTTTATATCATAATGGAGAATCTGCAAGCAAATTTCCATTGCAAATGTCATTTATCTATAAATATTAATGCATAAATATTAACTAAAGATATTTCATACATCTACATTAATAGAACTTGCATATTCACGATGTAAATAAAACAGTTTACTATTTTTAGTTTTATTACTTGTAAAACAAGATTTCTGGGCACGTTTTATGTAACTAAATTATATAATTAACAAAATAAAATTATGGTTCTGTGTGCACAGCATGGAAGATGAGAGTCATCACCCCAGGTGTACTTACACTTTGCAGGAAGAATTGTGACCATATTAAAGATAACAGTAAAACGTAAATTTCAATGAGCAGTATTATATTGCTTTCCACATATACAATTAAGAATGCTCTGGAGATAACTATAATACTCTAACACAAGTTATTACTATAATCATAATACTGCTGGAAAGCCATTCAAAAAGAACCCTGAAACCTTCCAGGCTCTGCCAAGTGATGCCTGTTTGAAGGTGGAATATGCTCCCAGGATAAAAGGCAGAAGATCTTTAGTTGGCAGATTTTAAAACATCACAGTAGGAGAAAAATCCTGATCTTCTAGGAAAACTGAATGAATGACCTAAAATGGTTTTGCAGAACATTGCCAAGAGATGGAGCAGGAGGTTGGCACTGGATGGTTTTTAAGGTCTTTTCCACCCCAAACCAGTCTGTGATTCTACTGCCCAAACTGGCAATGCTCCACTTAAACGTTTAAGTAAGAGTGAATGAAAATGTAGTCATGCAAATCTGGGAGGGGCATTGCCAAAAAGAGAGAATCAAATCAGGACCTGAAGGCAGAGAATGGGAAGGAGCACAACATTTATTTCTTTTACCCCATCTCAGCCACCCCAAAATTGTGCCTATAAACTACATCAGACAGGAGAGAAAAGCATGTTCAGAGCCTGATTGCTCCCACACTAACACAGCACCTAAGGCAGTCTGTGAAATTATCCTCCTGCCTCCTTTTGCTGGCAATATGGTGAACATGGAAATGACTAATTTTAATTGTCTAAAGAGCAGGTGAAGTGCAGGAAGGGCAGGCCTTGCTTTTGTACCTGCAAGAGCCCAGTGTGGCTGAATCAGCACTGGGGGGGAATGAAGAAAAATGGGCTCCAAGAGAGATTTCCATGAATTTTCTTCATGCACATAAAGAGTAACACAGATAAATTCCATCCCCACCTCACTCCTGAAGAAACACAATTACAGGCTGCTCCTTTTTGGGGGTGAAACTCCTGAATTTGCCCCAAACACACATCGTACTGTTCTGGTGCAAGACACAAAACAAACACAGGGAAAAACTGTGGCAGGTTTTCCTGTTGGAATGTGCCATGAACTGAACTGCACTGTCCTGCTCTGAAAGTTGGTCTAAGCATTGTGGTAACTGAATTATGAAAAATATATGAGGTGATCACTTGGAACTGATTTGCTGCCCACAGAAGGTGTGGATGTCCCTGATCCTGGAAGTTTTAAAGGCCAGGTTGGATGGAGCTCTGAGGAATCTGGGATAGTGGAAGGTGTCCCTAAAAATGGCAGGGGTGGAACCAGAAGCTCTTTAAGGTCCCTTCCAACCCCAAACCATTCAGGGATTCTGTGATATTTTTAACTGTACCTGGAGATCAAAGCCTGAGTGAAACATACTCTGGTAGTCAAGGTATAAATGTATTAATGTATAAAGTTGTATTAATTTTTGTAATCTGAGGACAGAGAACTTTTCCAGATGATTGTGGGGCACTAATATAATCTAATATTTTTTCTGTCATTTATTAACTGTTACTTTCTTAATTGTAAGCAGGAAAAAAGAAAATTGTATTACATATACAAACTTATGCATAATGAACTATCTGCAAACCAGCATAGCTTGGCTCTCCCTAAACATAAAGTGTATTTCTCCTGAAAAACTAATAAAATATCAAAGAGTGAATTCTGTACTGGTGGCTCCAGCACTAACATCTGCTCACATCTCTGTCCCCAAACCTTGGAGATGACACAGCCAGTTGAACCATTTTCCCCTGCAAATCTGCTAGAAATACATAAGAGTAAAATGTAAGATATAAAATAACTGATTTTTCTGTAGTATTTTTTCATTTTTTATGGAAAAATCTGCTAGTTTCATGAACCAGAGCATGAGAAGAGCAGAGACTCCCTGGTTCTGTGATTCAGATATTTCCAGATGCTCTGTGCCTGTCACAGCTTCACAAGAAGGGTTCTAACAGAGAATTTCCCAGTGCCTACACAGGCAACCCCTTCCAAGATGCACAAAGCCTGAAGTCACATTCTTGGCCATTTTATAATTCAAATAATCTCACTGCAGAAATGCCTGTGAAATAAATAACAACATTTGATTAAGAAGTCAAAAAAATGCAGCGGCAGCAAATTGCATCCAATATTCTGTTTAGGAAAGTACATAAATTAAGTTTTGCCTTAGGGCAGGAAATGTAATTTTCTTTCAGTATAGAGCATTTAGCATCACAGGATCCAAATCTAGCTGACAAACATGTCTAGCCAAATAAAAGTATTTTCCAATAAATCTGAGCACTTTTAATCAATGTGCTTATCACAACTAAATACTTATTTACTAATTAAAATCTAAACCACAGGCCTTTTAAGGGAACTGAGCCAGAAGGTCTGTATTTGTTGAATGTGATTCCTGTTCTCTTTGCAGCCTGAGGTTTGTGGCTGTGAACCCTTCTCCACACTTTTCCATACCTGTGTGAGCTTGAACATGATCCCACTCAAAAGAGATCACGAAAACCCCTCTCAGCTTCATCACAACTTCATAGAAGGGTGATAGCAGATCTGAAAATACCTAATTCTGATAATTCCCGTTCAGGACAGTGCAGAGGACACATCCTAATTGTCACAAAAAGCCTGCAATGTCAACCCAACCTCCACCATTCCCTGGGGAACCCAACCACAAGTCCCACACCCCTAAGAGACATTTTCAGTAATTCTGCTGCCCACAGGAGGCTTCTGATTCCTCCAGTCTAGGCCAGGCCTAAGAGCAGACAAACACATGAACAACTGGAGTTTACAAAAGCTGAAATGGCAAAAATCTTCTCAATTCAATTTAGTAAACAATTGTTCCATTTGGGGATGGAATCTTGTCTGCCCAAGCATGCCAATATCAACTGAAATGTTGCAATTTAGGTTTCTTTATGAGCATTAAATCTCACCTCACTGGCTCTACAGCAATCACTGTATTTTTCAGAAATTTTAGTTTCCTCTCGCACTGTCACTCAAGACATTAAATAAAATGGTTAGATATTAAAATAATACTCAAAGAACTAAAAAAATAAAAAACACTACTAAGGTATCTTCAGTGTTTCTTCCCCTCCCTCTTTCCAGTTTTGCAGCACAGTCAGAACATGCCCTGCTGATAACTCTGAATGGCTATGGCAAGTGCTGCTTTTACCTGATGGATATATTTTTAGAGTAAAAGGAGGTTCTTAAACAATTTTTTTTTCTTCTTCTTCTTGGATAAATTCAGCTGCTCCCAAGCTCGTTGAGCACATTTTGAATCAGTCTCTGGTGTTTTTCCCTTTTGAAGGGTTGTTGCTTAAGCCATTCAACTATACAAAGAAAACTCCAAAAGTCAGTGGGCAATCTGAGGCACAGCCAGGTTAGCAAGCATTAAACCAACAAATTATATTGCAATAAAAACAACTGGCAGGTGAACCTCAATTAACATTTTTGCTAGAACCTCACTAGCTAAGCAATTTGAAAGTGTTTCATCTTTGATTTTTTACTCAATCTGCTAAATGCTGACATTTTGCAACATTTCATCTCCTACTACAGAACTGGATGATCAGATTTTGGGTTGGACTCAATGATCTTGAAGGTCTCTTTCAACCTAGTGATTCTGTGATTTAAGATAACAAATCTTATGAATGGTGCATAACACACTCAAAATTATAAAGAAAAGTCCTGAGCAACCCTGCTGAAGTGGGATTCTCCAGGCTCCATGGAATTTTCTCTTCACCTTTCCCTCATTTTTCCCAAAAATTCACCTCAATTAAATACTGCATATTCCAAGTACAAGAAACAGCAAATAAGAAAAGGATTGTCTTTTGAGTAGCATATTTATTAGGGCAAAAGTCATCTTATGCAGGGTTGATTCACAAATACATAGAGAAGGATCTACAGAAGAGCAGGGCAGTCTTTCTAAATATTTCCTTAATGATGAAAACACAGAGAAATATAGAGACAGAGGGAGAGAGAGAGGTGTGAGTGTATCACACACAACCACTTTGAGGTTGTGATAGCACCAGCTGCTTTGCCTGCTGAAGCATGAAGGCAGTTGGTAGATATGAACAGTCCTCTCAAATAAATCCCATTACTCAGTTTAAAAGTTTAAAACCAGGTACACATTTAACATCTTTATGGCACGAAACTGGAAATGCTCCTGGCACAACACATTTTGCACAGTTTACATTGCCCACCAAACAACAACACACAGCCATGCCCCTCCAGCTCTATACACATTCATTCTTAAACATCTAAGTTTGACACTAAACTATTCATTAACCATGCAATTCAAACGTAACCTAAACTCTCCTACTTCATTTAAAATGTCCTCCCTCTGCTTCTGATTCATTCCTTCACACCTTTTCCTTGTAAAAAAATCCCCCATGCCTGCACTCTTCCTGACTTAACAGATTGGACAGTGGGGAGATCTCTTTACTGCCATGGAATTATTGAATTTAGCAGCAACATATTCAGGGAAGAAACCCCAGGAAAACCTTTACTCTTTCTGGAATGGGCTACTCACATCCTTTACAAAGGGAGCATTACTAGAGAGGCTCAGGGATTGCACTGGCACTGAAACTGACACAGAGCACATACAGAATCACACATGCAAACAACGTTTTCATTAAAAAAAATAGTCTGCTACTATTCCAAATTAAAATTTTAATACGTCCAATATAAATATTCAAAGCAGCTATAATTTTAAGCCAGCAATTAAAAGAAGAGGGGAAAAAACTAAAAAAAAAAAAAAACCCTTTCCAGAATGTCATTTGAAATAAATTAATCTCTGTGTTGAAATGGAAATTTATTAAGTTTGTCAAGTGTTTTAATGAGACTTTCTTGTTAGAGCTCACACAGAATCGATGTCTGAAGGGAAGTCTAGCTCATCAGGCTGCAGCAGCAAAATTTACTGACATATTCTCCCTCTAATAATGTATTATCTTGACTTATTCTTGATATGAGTTGTCTGGTCCTAACAGTAAATACAACCATAAAGCAATGAGAAATCCCAGCAGGATGATGAAACTAATTGCACTGTCTTGACTTGAATTCAAATTGCTGAGCAGTAAATGAGATTACTAGCCTAAAGATAATCTTAATTTAAATGTGCAGCTGCATTTATCTCATCTCAGATACAATTTTCCAAATTGCTTAAAAAAAATAATACCAGGCAGGCATCGAAGAGAAGCCTTTATTTCTGAAGGTTTTCAAGATAATTAAGTGTCCTCATGTGTTTTGTTCTTTGGCCATATTTTATAACAAGCAGTAATTTGCAGGTCAGAAGAGAAAAATGAGGAAATTTCTTCAGTTGTTGCAACTTTTTCTGCCTTTGATACTGTCTTCTAATTTTTGTTTTCCAACATGGAATGAGTTTGATGAATAGCAAACCAAAGAGTTAAAATAGATGAAGTTTCAGACCCATGACTTATGGATAGTCTATCTTGAATCATGTAATTTTCTTGTAAACATTGCAAAGCAACAGAAAATCTTCAGAAAATAATTTTTAAATATTAATTAACCTACCAATTCTAAAAAGAAACAAATGTGCCAGGTTTTTTCAATTAAGGGATTATGCTGACAAGCTTAATTAGAAGAATCACAAGCAGAAATTGTGTTTTCATTGTGTTTGCATATGTGTCTGTCCCCAGAATAAATGAGATTTCTCTGAAAACATTTTTCTTTCTCTTAAATTCAGAAAATATGTGGAATACATGCAGTTAGGAGGGGCTCTTACACCCTGCAAGAGATTTGCAGTCCAAGACTGATTGCAGATTCTTGGGCAAGAGGGAGCATTCTAACTGCCACAATGCAAAGTCTCAAAAGTGAAAAAAAAAACAAAACCAAAATTCAAAACAACCCCAAAGACATTTGAGATAAATACTTTGGAATGGATTAAAATCTTATTGTGACATTTAAAAATTAAGACTTTTAACAGATATGAGATCAGCATCTTGGTGAAAATATCTCATGCCTTCTTCATGTTCTCTTCCAAATCTCCTAAGGCCTTATCACCCTTAAGTAATATTTATTACTAAGTATGTTAATTCAGAGTGTTTAGGGAGTATTTTCTATACCCCAGAATTCTTCAAGCAGCTTCCCAGAGCAAACTGGATTAGGATTTAATGCATTTCCATTTGGAGCAGAAAATATGATTTCCAACTGCAAAGCCTCAGTACATCACAGCACCCAGAGCACAGGCAGTATATTGGAAGTTTAAAAGAGTGTTACAGCCACCATCACTTGAGTTCTCTTCTCCCCCAAGTAAATTTACACCTGAATTTTATATCTGTTAATGCAATCGTTTTTTTGCTCACAGCTTGAAGAGCAAAAACAAGGAGTAAGAAAATAAAGGAGTGGGGGAGTGTAGCAATTATTAACCAAACCTCCCAACATTTTGATCTGAGCATAGAAATACATTTGTAACAGAGATCTCTTCTCAGATAGATATGTAAAGTGCCTATAGCTATATATAACAGGGCCAGGACTCAGAATACAAATCCCTCCTCCTGCTCCCACATTTGAATGCTTCTGCATGTAGCTCTGCTTGCCTCAACAGGAGCATTTGTATTGATCTTCATTTGAAAGGCAATTCTTTTTATAACTGATAATTTTTCATCCCTTCATAACTCCAAGCTGGTATTTAACAACAAAACCCAGCAGCCTGTGCAAGTGCTGGAATGGAAAGGTCAAGGACAAGAAGAAGCTTTTTTGAATTGCAGCTCTCACCCCACGTTCCTTCCCAAGGTGCTTTTTGAATTAACAAGTTCTGTTGATGCTGAGCAGATGAGTGAAAAATAAAAAAGGGAGACCTGGTTTGTGTCTGAGTTACAAGAAATAAAACATCTTGTTCCACCTGGCTCCTGTGCCTGGCTGCTCTGGCCACCCCCCGTGCTGGCCTTGGCTTTGCCACCTCACAGCAGCTCTGAAAAGCTGAGTTCTGTCAAGCTGCAAAAAAGCAAATGCCGACTGTATTGTGATAAATGTCCCAAGATGGATGAATCAAGGTCTGCAGAAAAAGAGTTCTGTTCCATTCTCTACCTTTGATTGTGAAAATTGTTGGAGGATTAATCAATGAGAACCTCTTCTGTTGTTCAAAGGTACACAAGCACTGAGGCAGACTAAGCCCTTCCTCAGTCAGAGCCCACCTTGCCTTAAAAAGCAACAATAAATCAATTCATGGCACTCCTCCTACTCCTTCAGCTTCTATCCACAAGGATCAATCAATTTAGGGCCTAGACTTACTATTTTAAAATTACCTTTCCTCTGGGAAGATGCATATTGGTAAAAGCAAAAGGAACTCATATTTTTCCAGTATAATATTCAGTTATTAGCACTCTTTGCTTCTTTTTTTTCCCCACAAGAACATACATTTGTTAAACATAATCATTATTCTTCAACTCTCTGGATATATGATATTCAATGATATTTTCTAAGTAAATGTAAACAGTCTCTTAATTCAGCATAACTGCCTAATATCCTATGGTTTATTAATGCTGGTGACTTTATAGCCCTCCAATTTCTATAATGATCCCATGAAAGCTGTTCTATTAATTTAAAAATGTAATTGTTTGAAAGGAAATCCCAGAGATATTATAAATTATCCATTATGCTGACATAAGACTGATATTATCTGTTTACATCTATCATGTAACTGATGATTAATCTCAGCATCTATGGAATTCTATAAAGGCAAGCTTGCATACACTTATGTTTTTATTTTCCTTATGTTTCCATTGCTATTATACATTTCTAAGGTACATTCGTTCTTGCTCTTAATTGTGGTGGATTTTTTTCATGGTTTATTTCTTTGGGATTTCTTGGTGGTGGTGGTTTTGTAGTGGTTGTTGTTTCTCTTTTAATAATTTCTTTTCAAAAATTCCTGGAATTTTAGCATTATAACTTCCATTCAGGGATTCAGCTCGTGGTCTTCAAGTAATTCTTTCATGACTATTTGTAAATATAAATTCTGTGGTGAATCAAGTCTATGACTCATCTAATTAATAAGCATAAAGTGTCTTATAACAAAGAACTTAATTCAAAACAGAGTCTTTCAGACTGACCTCCTGTACCAGCAGTGTCTGCAGGAATGTTAACAAGAGGCAGCTGAGAGTTGCTAGAAAGACTGACAAAGGGAAGGGTGGAGGAGGAGCTGTAAACTACAAATACAAATCCAGAAATCTTCCCTTTTAAAAACAAAATTCAATACTGGATAGTCTAGTATTCTTTTCTTTTAGGAAATTATGGATGCTCTGCTGAGTACTTTTGGTCATTAAAGCTTTGAAGGAGTGACATAAAATGTGATTACACATATCCAGTTTTGCCTTCTGTACTACTGATACCTATCCTATTCTCCTCTTTATGATTCCATGTGCTTCTCTGGTGCAGCACAATCAGCTCTGGGTCATATCTAATGATTACTTCTATGGGAAAAAAAAGAAGATGAAAATGAAACATTAACACATTCATTTGCATATGAAAAAGCTGCAGCTAGATTAAGGGTTGGTTTCATTTCATTTAAGTATAACTATGTAGAAATGAGCCATCCAGCCTAAGCAGTTATCCAGGCTGTCTTTACACGGGAGAGAAAGCAGCTTCCTTAGAGGATACAGCCCAACTATCCCAGGCAAATATTCTGAATTAGGACTTAATTCTGCTGAACACAAGGTGTTCAGACAACTGGAGTCTGGAGTCAGATTCTAGTCTCTGTGATTTTCCTGAGACTGTATGACATGGCAAAGGTAGAATCACCAGAGATTGGTCTCATGAGTCCCTTCACCACAAGAACATTCCCTGGACATCCCCAAGACTCAAATGTTTTCATTTTCAGATGATGCATCCATCACATAGGACGAACTCAATTCAGTTACCAAAAATTGCCATTTCAGTAGACACCACAGTTGATCCACATGGGAATTTCACAGAGCATCGCTGATCTGCCCAGAGAAATGAAATTCCTGGAGTCACCCACTCACAGGTCATGAGGTATTGAGTATATAAATTGTCTGTAGCTGGTAGTACCCTGCATTCTGTGATTTTTTGAGACTGGGTAGAAAATGTGGATAAAAAGTTCCAGCTCCCTACACACAGTAACCAAATATTTAGAAAGATTGGAAAAGTTTGAAAAAAAAGTGGAACTTGAGTGGAAAAATACAGGACTTTATTTTCAGTGTTAAGACTATACCTACATATTCCTCATCAAGAACTGTAGAAAAATTGAATGTCATTTTTTATCTGTTCCTTTTTCATAGAATCCCTTCCATTCCTGTTCTTTTCTTCCTGACCCTATCCATGCCTGTTATAAAATTCTGGTTTCAAGAAATTATTCCTGTCTTCACCCCAAATCTTTCTAAATATGGTAGAAGTCTTCCCCTAAAGTATTCCCAAATTGTTTTTTACAACATTACTTTTTATATATAAAAAAGTACTTTGTGATACTTTAGAAAGTAGGTTTTTAAAAAAGTTGTTACTTGTTTAAGAAAGTCCATTATTCCATTTGAGGAGCAAACAGCATTCTCATGGTAAGCAATAAAAAAGCACCATGACTTAGCAGATGCATAGTAGGAATTACAGCTTAGTCTTTCAAGTTGCAGAAGAAAAATGTTCAAAAAACTGTTGATTTTGATTATAATAACTCAAAAAATTCCATCCCCTTAGATGCAACCATAAAGTTGGGTATGTTATAAAAAAACCCAAAGAAAAACAAAGAAAAACAATGTTCAAGTGAGTGATTTGCTGAAGTGAAGCAGAGGTAGGCTTGGCTCAAGGATAAAAGTGTTCTTGCACTTCTGCAATATCCTCTTGGATTCTTAAAATTATATGACACATTTATTCTAATCCTGAAAAATTAAGAGATCCTTTCTGGAGAGTAAAGGCAGGCCTGAAGAAAGAACATGAAAAATAACGTTACATGACTTTGTTTTCTGCACTGCTGGAGGAAAAAGCCCCCATCAAACAGAGCCTTCACAGCATCTGTACAAACACTCTGCCCTGGGGCTACACAAGGCAAGAGCTACTTTACCTTCCCTTTTACTTCCATTTTCTAGCTTTAATCTGCCTTTTTTTACCCTTTTCTTCTTTTCTACAAGCTCAGCCTCCTGCTGACTGA
Organism: Alethe castanea; assembly: GCA_024734035.1. Taxonomy (NCBI): domain Eukaryota; kingdom Metazoa; phylum Chordata; class Aves; order Passeriformes; family Muscicapidae; genus Alethe; species Alethe castanea. Next base: position 66,775,478 of record JANRGV010000084.1, read on the forward strand.
TGTAACAGCCTTTCCTTTATATTTTATTTGATCATCTCCTTCTGTGACTTCACAAGCCCAGCTACTACTACTGGTTTTTCCCTGAGTCAGCCAATCCTGCTGAACATGAGATGGAGCAAGTTCTCCTCTACCCACATCTCCTCTCATTTTTACACCATTTCATCCCCTACCTCTCTTCCATGTGAGTGAAACATTCCATCAGTACTTGCTGAATACAGCAACCATCTCAGGAATGGCTGAAGTCTCTTTCTAAAGAGAATATGCATGTCACAATTTATTCTAGCAAAGTATATTTAGGGAGAAAGAAAAAGTGCCCCAACTTCCTTGGCAATGAGTAAACAGCAATAATAATAAATAAAAAAAGAATTAAAACTGCAGGACTTAAAAAGGCCCAACACGAAGTCCGAGCAGCTTGAGGTCAATGAAATTGGCAATTTAAGCGTTGCAAGGAAAAAAATTTAAAAAGACAAAATCGTGGTGTTGCAATTAAGACACTCCACTGATGAACAGATGCCTTGCTTGATTTGGGATATGGCACCAGACTTCTGGAACAAAGATAGTGCTGCTCAATTAAACTGCTTTTCTATCTGATGGGGCTACTTAAGTAGCAAAAAGTTATTAAATGGGCGCATCAGCAAAAAATCTTCTTTACTGTAGCTCTTCATAACGAGACTGATAAAACCCCTTCACTCATGGGTTGCTTAGAGCATGGGTTCTTTAGAGCAGAATTCATTCTTTAGAATCTTGTGATATCTACTGCAATGGGCCTCCAAAGCATTTCTGAGTATTCCAACTAATATCCCTATTTTCACCACACTCTAATTTGCTTAATTATTTTTTAATCCACACTTTTGCCCCAACATGATTCATATTCTTCAATTCTTGCACATTTTCCAAACGCTGTTGTATCTTTTAGAAACTGCTACAGCCTTTTAAAGGCTGGTTGCACCGTGGCAATAACCAAAAAAACAGTGTGAGTGAAATATTTTGTTTGCTTTGTAGAGAAAAGGGATGGATAAACTCATCATTATTTAAAAAGATAGTGCATCTTAGGAGGCACATGTAGATATTCTTCTGCTGCTGTTTTACACCTAAGAAGAAAAGAGAGAGGGAAAGGCACAAAAACAGGGGGAAGGAAAAAAAGACAATAACAAAGAGAAAGTTAAATGAAATAAATACCAAGGAGATGACTGAAAGTGGAAGGAAAACATGTGAATCTCCAAATATCACTTGGAAAAGAAATTTATTCCTCATTCACTTTTTGCTAGACTACTATTACTCAGGTTCTTTTTACCTCTGCTGTGGGAAAAAATCTCAAGATTTTTTTGTTTTGGAAACTATGTCCTCACAACTTAATATCCCCACCTCGGTTTTGCATGATGTTGATTTTAATTTTTCCCCCAAGTCCTCCTGAGACTTGTCAGAAGATATGAGGAAACAGTATCAATCCCTTTATTAAGATCATTTACCAACCCTCCTGATATTCATTTCACCAACTCTTATCTTAATAACCCTAACATTTTTATAATTTCCACTGGTACTCTGAAATTTATCCACGAGTTATCAGCCATCAAGATGTCCTCAAGCTAACCTGTTTATACTTGGCCAAATTATCAGTTTCAGAAAATCATTATTTGAGTCCTTTGTTGCAAGAGCTTGCCAGAAGCATGGTGCTAAAACCTTTCAGATTTATCACAAGGATCCCAATTTTCTACTGACTTCATTTGATTAGACTTTGCTTGTCAAAATACTTACTGGTGGCCCAAAACTAAACAAACTGGAAACAGAAACATATTTTTAACACAAAGGTAGTGTCTCATGCAAGCCAGGGATGCTCTAATGATTGTATGGAAGTGGAATTCCCACTTCGAGGGGGGTGGGGGGGGGAGGGAAACAGCAGCAAAAAACAAACTTGGAAATGAAGAGTTTTGAACAAAAATCACATTTGTCATCATGTAGAAATGACCATTTTTAAGGAAAATCAAGCTACAACTCAATTATCAAATATTTTCAGTGTCCATGACGTATCTGGAGTACTCTCATGATGAAGAAACATTGGAAAAGTCAGAGGGGGTCTTTGTCAGCTGCTATAACCCGAATTTAGCCAAAACTGAGACTTTGGATACCAATACTGCCCATGGAAAAAGGTTATACGGGAAAAATTGCAATCAGCTTGGGCAATCCTCTTTTCAGAGAGCTTGGCCACACTGCAGAGCAAAGGGGAGACACCCTGAAGTCACGTTGGCTTCAGACCCTCCAGTGTCAGAGGTGAGGCACAGCCACACACCTGAAAATTCTCAGGGCTTTGTCAGGAGTGGAGGAGCTCAGTCTGAGCACCAAGAAAAGGCTGCACATCTTGACAATACCACACAGAGAAAATGTAGGCAGATTATTTAGCATCAAAACTGAAGTATTTAACCCAAAACATACAAACAAATCTGTTATTCTTCTCCTTTATTAACCTTCTGAGTCCTAGATCGG